>JANIIK010002123.1:35000-95000 GCA_027704905.1 Muraenolepis orangiensis | reverse complement strand
CCAATGGCACATTTGTTCCAGTTCCCTGTGTGTGTGAGTGGTAAATGGACATTTATAGAGCTCTTTGCTAACCAATGGTTACTCAAAGCTCTTTACAAGTCCTCACATTCACCATTCATCCACTCATTCAACCACCAACGGAGGAGTCAGCCATCAAGGAGACAGCCAGCAGGTCAGGAGCAGTTAGGGTTCGGGGGTCTTGATCAAGGACACCTCCACAGCTTCTGATAGGAGGAGGCGGCGGGGATCGAACCAGCGACCTGCCGGTGGTGAGGTGACCGCTCTACCTCCTGAGCTATACTGCCACCCTGTGTGTGTGTGTGTGTGTGTGTGTGTGTGTGTGTGTGTGTGCACGTCTGTGTGTGTGTGTGTGTGTGTGTGTGTGTGTGTGTGTGTGTGTGTGTGTGTGTGTGTGTGTGTGTGTGTGTGTGTGTGTGTGTGTGTGTGTGTGTGTGTGTGTGTGTGTGTGTGTGTGTGTGTGTGTGTGTGTGTGTGTGTGTGTGTGTGTGTGTGCCTGCATGTTTGTGTGTGTGTGTCCCACTACAATATTCACCACAGATAATCAGTTTGATTTCCTCTACAAATTTCTACTATTATTTTTTATACCAATTGTTCAGGTGTTGTAGTGGGACACACACACACACACACACACACACACACACACACACACACACACACACACACACACACACACACACACACACACACACACACACACACACACACACACACACACACACACACACACACACACGGCTGTACTCGCTCTACACACACGACTGTCCTGCCACGCACAGCAATAATCAGACTATCAAGTTTGCAGACGACACCACAGTCATCGGCTTGATAAGCGAGGGCGATGAGACGGAGTACAGAGATGAGGTGGTCCGGCTGACGCGATGGTGTGAGGACAACGGCACTGAATGTGGGCAAGACCCCGGGCTTCCTCCGGGCGGGGTCACTGTACTTCTTCTTGTTTGTTTGTCCATTAGGGTCTTTGGACCATTGTTAGTCTGGCCCTCCCCTGAGACCAATCTGCCATGGGAGACCCTACCAGGAGCACTAGGCTCCAGACAACACAGCTCTCAGGATCACAGGGACACCCAAACCTCTCCACCGCCATAAGGTGATGGTTCCCTGAGAGGAAATGAACTACTTAGACAATACTATACAATACTAATAAAATACTATACAATATTAATAAAATACAATAAAACACTAATACAATACTATACAATATTAATAAAATACAATAAAACACTAATAAAATACTATACAATACTAATAAAATACTATACAATACTAATAAAATACTATACAATACTAATAAAATACAATAAAACACTAATAAAATACTATACAATACTAATAAAATACTATACAATACTAATAAAATACTATACAATACTAATAAAATACAATAAAACACTAATAAAATACTATACAATACTAATAAAATACTATACAATACTAATAAAATACTATACAATATTAATAAAATACAATAAAACACTAATAAAATACTATACAATATTAATAAAATACAATAAAACACTATACAATATTAATAAAATACTATACAATATTAATAAAATACAATACAATACTAATAAAATACTATACAATATTAATAAAATACAATACAATACTAATAAAATACTATACAATATTAATAAAATACAATAAAACACTAATAAAATACTATACAATATTAATAAAATACAATAAAACACTAATAAAATACTATACAATATTAATAAAATACAATAAAACACTAATAAAATACTATACAATATTAATAAAATACAATAAAACACTATACAATATTAATAAAATACTATACAATATTAATAAAATACAATACAATACTAATAAAATACTATACAATATTAATAAAATACAATAAAACACTAATACAATACTATACAATATTAATAAAATACAATAAAACACTATACAATATTAATAAAATACTATACAATATTAATAAAATACAATAAAATACTATACAATATTAATAAAATACAATTAAACACTAATAAAATACTATACAATATTAATAAAATACAATACAACACTAATACAATACTATACAATATTAATAAAATACTATACAATACTAATAAAATACTATACAATATTAATAAAATAAAATAAAACACTAATAAAATACTATACAATACTAATAAAATACAATACAATACTAATAAAATACTATACAATATTAATAAAATACAATTAAACACTAATAAAATACTATACAATATTAATAAAATACTATACAATATTAATAAAATACAATAAAACACTAATAAAATACTATACAATACTAATAAAATACTATACAATATTAATAAAATACAATAAAATACTATACAATATTAATAAAATACAATTAAACACTAATAAAATACTATACAATATTAATAACTCTCACTCTACAACATCCGCAGGATCCGGCCCTTCCTCACACGTGAAGCGGCGCAGATCCTGGTCCAAGCGCTCGTCATCACCGCCTCGACTACTGCAACTCTCTCCTGACGGGACTCCCCGCCTCTGCAACCAAGCCCCTCCAACGCATCCAGAACGCAGCAGCACGCCTGGTATTCAACCTACCGAAATTCTCCCACGTGACCCCTCTCTTCCGCGATCTCCACTGGCTTCCGGTAAATGCTCGCATCAAATTCAAGATTCTGGTGCTGACCTTTAGGGCAGTCAATGGAACTGCCCCGGCCTACCTCCAGGCGTTGGTCAAACCCTACATCCCAGCCAGAGCGCTCCGCTCAACTTCTGCCAGGCGACTTGTTCGACCTTCACTAAGGTCAACCAAACATCGCTCGTCCAAAACCCAGCTCTTCACGGCTCTGGCCCCACAGTGGTGGAATGAACTCCCGTCTCATGTCAGGACGGCAGAGTCCCTCGCCAGCTTCCGCAAGAGACTCAAGACCCACCTGTTCAGAGTCCACCTGGACTCTCCTTTGTGAAACCCCTAAACTTGCTTAAGTCCTGACATTAATAGCTCTTAGCATGTTGTATATGTTAGCAAGTGTATGTCCTTAATGTTGATAACACGCTCTTATCACAGCTACTTAAGCAGGTGACCTGGCAGTACCAAATAGTGTTATTCATCTTGTTAATATGAATACTTGTGAACTGCTGTATTTATATGTTTGCGTACCCCAGTGTTATGCTATTGTCTGCTTCAACTAATGTACACCTTGTAAGTCGCTTTGGATAAAAGCGTCTGCCAAATGCCCTAAATGTAAATGTAAATGTAATAAAATACAATAAAACACTAATAAAATACTATACAATATTAATAAAATACTATACAATATTAATAAAATACAATAAAACACTAATAAAATACTATACAATACTAATAAAATACTATACAATACTAATAAAATACTATACAATATTAATAAAATACAATACAACAATAAAATACTATACAATATTAATAAAATACAATTAAACACTAATAAAATACTATACAATATTAATAAAATACAATACAACACTAATAAAATACTATACAATATTAATAAAATACTATACAATATTAATAAAATACTATACAATATTAATAAAATACTATACAATATTAATAAAATACAATAAAACACTAATAAAATACTATACAATATTAATAAAATACAATAAAACACTAATAAAATACAATACAAAACTAATAAAATACTATACAATATAAATAAAATACAATACAATACTAATAAAATACAATACAATACAACACTAATAAAATACAATAAAACACTTATAAAATACATAGAAATTATTTGTAAAATACAAAAAAAATACCATCAAATACAAATAAAATACAATAAAATATGAATAAAATACTCAGAAAACACTCATAAAATACAAATAAAATACTTGTAAAAAATACAAATAAAATACTAATAATAAGTTATAATAAAATACAATACAATAAAAATAAAAAATACAGAATTTTCACTGAAATAACTTCAATAAAGTCCAATCCAAATAGATCAATAACAGTGTCCTCAACACATGACCCGGACCGACCCCGTCTGGGGAGACCTGGGTTCTGACCTCCAGACACAACCCTACAGAGGTCAGAGGTCATCCCCTAGTACAGTAGTCCTAGTACAGCCAGCAGGATGACAAAGATCTTTAAAGGTCCTGTGATAGAGAGAGGGAGAGAGAGAGAGAGAGAGAGAGAGAGAGAGAGAGAGAGAGAGAGAGAGAGAGAGAGAGAGAGAGAGAGAGAGAGAGAGAGAGAGGAGAGAGAGAGAGAGAGAGAGAGAGAGAGAGAGAGAGGGAAAGAGAGAGAGAGAGAGAGAGAGAGAGAGAGAGAGAGAGAGACTACGTTTAGTTCAAGTGTTCTTGTTCTGGTCAGGATGCTCAGAAGGAACACCACTCTTTGCCCTCCCATCATTAAGGTTTGCCGGTCGGTCCCGTATTCCCCCCTAGGTTCTGTGCAGGTGGTCTTGCTGGGGCACAATGTGTCAGGTGGTGCCAGTAGTTTTCTTTTAGACTTTCACGGTGTGTGAGGTAGCCAATGTGACCTCCCGTGGTCCTGTCCACCTTGGTTCATTCCACTTGCATGGTCCACACCCAGTCACCTGGATCAAGACCTGGGGTCTGTTCCCCTCATTGCTCTGCAAGCTGCACCTGACAAACACAACTTGTCTGGCTTTGATGAATGCTCTGGTATACTCTGTTATCTCATGTGTTAGTTCATCAAGGCTAGGTCCCCTTAGCCACCAGCCTCATTGGCCCTTTCCACTCGTCTTGCTGACTGTCGATAATAGACAAATAATACATTGTATTTGATTCCTAATAGTGTGGTGATAACATTTAATATGTTATTGTCAGAATGGCTACCGTTGTATAGACTCAGTTTATTCTGGATTACTGAATCTGGGGATGACTTAGAGATAACCATGCATTGTGGCTACACTTAGTGTACTCATCTAGTGAATGTGTCTGTGAGTTCTTAGCAACATATTTTATCTTCCTTTCTTTCAGCCATATCTATGAAATGAATGTCAACATGCTTGACTAGGCCATGGTTGAATGTGCTCTATTGCTATGTAGTTCTCTATGAGGCCTTGTGTATAGAGAGAGAACCAATGTTCTTCAATGTTCACCTTCATCTAAAACTAAAAACAAAAGATAATCAATACAAATAAATGAAATGAAATAACAATCTCACAAAATAATTCCTCAATGAAACACAAGAGCAGCTTCTCCTTGTGGTCAGCGGTCAGTCTGCCTCCTGCCAGACACCAAGGAGAAGCTTGAGATCACTATAAGGAAGTGAAAGGACGGGGGAGGGGATCTTCACTTGACAACTGACCAGCAGGATGGGTTGACCCCAGTTAGACCAGCACCTCAAGGGATTTCCTCCTCAATGTCTGCAGGCGCTGAGCAAGCATCCACAATTAACATGTCTAAATAAATCAAATGAAAACATCTAAGAGAAAAACAATCATTTAGAATCAACTTTTTTATTGTGAATCTTAAAATAGCAAAACTCAACCTTAATTATGTCATAAACATTTAACTCGGTCACAGTTCTAAAATGTTGAACTATTTATATTAGTTTTATTGCATTCACACATCAATGAGCAAGAAGTCAGAAACGGAGCTCCCGTGCAGAGCTTCTTGAACTCAGTAGGCCGTTCTCTCTGGACCCCTTCCTCTTCCTCACTACCTTGTTCCTCTTTCACTCAGTACCCTATTCCTCTTTCACTCAGTGTCTCTTACACTCTGGACACTTTTCATTCTCTTTCACTCATCTCATTCTTTCACTCACTCACAAACACACCGTGATACATTGTTCCCCCGAACAGCAGAGCTGCTGGGGCACTAAACCCCCTCTCATCAATCAAACCCACTCTCCAACTCACAGACCGTCAGTCTCAGACACTCGCCTCACACGTCTGAGCTGATCCAGATTAAACTGAACCCGGTGTGATAAAACCCTCTCCTCATCAACCCTTAGTCGGTGATTAAGACCACATCAATATCTAAGGTTTGAATACTTCAAATAGTTATACTGTATATATTAAGGGTGTGAATACAATACTTTTAGTTGTTTTAAATACATGCATCATACAGTTTGTGTATGAGTTATTATGTCAGTATCATCCACTATAATAGATGTATCTTCCTCTACAATGATTAGCATCACTATGTATTTAGCTTGTAGGCCTACAATAACAACTAGACTAAATAAATGCTGAGTCATTGCGTGGTCTCCTGGTGGTTCTTTCTCAAGGGGAGAAGGGAAGTAAGTCCTCCTCATGGAGGAGAAGAACTGAACACCAAGCTCTGACTAACACAGCTCTGCGTGTTAAGTCTGACATATTGCATCCTAAATAACAACAGAGTTACATTTGTTCCATCACTTTACTAGAGAGAAACAGCGTGAAATAACGATAACTAAACTAGTATTGAGCAGGTTAAAACGGGTTTACAATCAGATCTGGTTCTGTTCTGGTCGCACATGCCCACTGGAACAAGGGACCGTCTATAAGGAACGTCTGTAAGGGAGCGTCTATAAGGAGCGTCTGTAAGGGAGCGTCTATAAGGACCGTCTGTAAGGGAGCGTCTATAAGGAACGTCTGTAAGGGAGCGTCTATAAGGAGCGTCTGTAAGGGAGCGTCTATAAGGACCGTCTGTAAGGGAGCGTCTATAAGGGCCGTCTGTAAGGGAGCGTCTATAAGGACCATCTGTAAGGGAGCGCCATCTGTGATTATCACGCCAAGCTTGATAATGGTGTGATAATCAGACATTATATTTCATAATGCTTGGTCTGCGGTATGATGGCATGGTCATAGATTAGATTAGATTAGATTCTAATGCATTGTCATTGCACAGCACAAGTACAGTACAGTGATAATAATTTGGCATCTTCACAGAGTGCAAATGTTCAGTAAAGTGCAGGTGATATATAATGCACAGTGGTTAAATAAGATGTAAAAACATCTACTAGGTATAAAAACATACAATATCTTCTAGAATATGTATGAGAAATGTGCAGAATTATAGCTATATTATTATTATTACTTAGTAGTAGTATTATTACTATATATATTATTAGCAACAGACTCATTCCACCCAGGTGCACAACAGAACGCCACAGGAAGTCCTTTCTTCCAGTCTCTATAACTCCTCTACCTCGGGTCGTGAGAGGGACAGTGGAGACTCAGTGACCTGAGGCCAACGCACTGTTAATATTATTATTTTTTGGTCAACGCACTATAAATCATTTCACTGTAACTTTGCACTTTCACTTTTCACATGTCACTTTTTCAGTATTCATCTGAGTTATTTATTAATATATTATTACTGCCAATTTGCACTATACGTATTGTTGTGTATTGTATATACCTACGTATTACTGTAATAATACTGTAAATTGTGCAATTCATCTATTCATCTATCAATACATTTAGATTTCATTTAGAGTTATTTTAGTTATATTTTGTTTATACTAGTTTTATTTAGTTAGTTGTTGTTATTTAGTTTTTAGCTTAGGTATTAGTATATTTGTGTGTGCATTTATTCCCCCTGTGTCAACTGTTGCACCTTAATTTCCCTCGGGATTAATAAAGTTTCTTGAATCTTGAATCTTGAATCTATATATATATATATATATATGTATATATAAACATATATATATATATATATATACAGGTAAGTATACAAGTATTCAACAGGTCGACAGGGTATGCAATTATATGGACAGGATAAATCTATATAAATGTATATAAAGCAGGTAGTGAGCAGGGATATGCAGTTGTGTTCAGTTGATGATTGATATATATATATATATATATATATATATATATATATACGGTAAGTACAGTAAAAATATAAAATGTACATGGCTATCAATCCTACAGGTATGTGCAGAATAAATATCAATGGTGAACGCTTGATGGGATCCTTTGACCCAAAGAGCAACAGGTCATTGGGCCAATGGTCCCTAGAGGGTTCACATCCTTAACCATGTTGAAGAGGAATGAATGAAGGCCTTTATCCCTCAGACACATGGGATGGGACAGAGCTGAGTCTCCAGCCGCCCGCCACAGGGTGGGAACACAACTGTGGTGACCCACTTGGGACACAGAGACATTCACTGGACTCTGTGAGATGGAGTTAGGGCTCCTTTAGGACAGCTCAACCCAGGTGCTTTCTGGGTAATGTTTAGAGCGGGAGATTTGAATGTAGCGGTTCTGATACGTTCGCCTGTCGTTTCTGTCGCTGTTGCGAGCCTCACGACTGCGGCTGTTATTACCGTTCGTGTCGGGGAGTAAACGGGGGGGGGATGCCGCGCCCTATCCGCCCAACGACGTCACGCGGCCCCCGTCTGTCGTCTACAGAGGGGGTTCAGAGCAGACCCCAGAGGAGACCTCCAGAGAGGACTCCCACCGACCTGGGCAGAAGGGGTGGTTCTCTTCCCGGGCCCCACCCGCCCACCAAATCTCCTCCACCCCCCCGGATCATCGACTGGGACGCAGACGGTCCAGAGGGGCGGGGTTGGCCCCCGCGCCGCTACTGTCGGGATCTGTTCTTTTCCCTCAACTGCCACCGGGAACCCCCCTTCAAGCCGGGTTGGACGCCAGGAGGCGCCCGTTGAGGGGGGGGGTACTGTCACGGTTACGGTGGTTGGCAGGGGGCGTGGCTTAGCCACGTGCTCTGGCGGCGCACACACGCTCCTGTCAACAAACAATCACGTTGGTTGGCAGGGGGCGTGGCCAAGCCACGTGCGCTGGCCACACACACACACACACACACACACCTGGACACACTCTCCCCGTGTAATTTGTTCATCACCTCACCTGGGGTATATATAAGTGGTCTTTCCTTTACCCCAGCATGAGGTTGTTACTCTACTATTCACGTAGTTCTCCCGTCTGGTACCCATCGCCTGCCAACTACCTGCCGGTACTTCGTATGGGGTTCGATTTGTGCAAAAACAATGTCCTAATTTGTCGTCTTCCCTGTTGTTGGTCGTGTTGTTAGGCATGTCGTCTTCCCGGTCGTTGGTTTTGTCGTCCTCCCCGTCGTTGGTCGTCCTGATGCCCCATAGTGGTCCGTGAATGCATTGCAAGTGGGGCCGCTGTTGGTCGTGTTGTTAGGCACGTCGTCTTCCCGGTTGTTACTCTTGTCGTCTTCCCCGTCGTTGGTCTTGTCGTCTTCCCCGTCGTTGAACTTCCTGATGCCCCATAGTGGTCCGTGAAGGCATTGCAAGTGGGCCGCTGTTGATCGTGTTGTTAGGCACGTCGTCTTCCCGGTCGTTGGTCTTGTCGTTACTCTTGTCGTCTTCCCCGTCGTTGGACTTCCTGATGCCCCTAGTGGTCCGTGAAGGCATTGCAAGTGGTCTGGTCGTTGGTCTTCTGAATGAAATCGTTTTTAATTCAAATCAGTCAATCGAGTTTCAGGGGTATGAAGTGAGCAAATGTGTTCAACACCAACTTATGGTTTAAAATTAATATTTTGCCCAAATTTATGAGAAATTATGTCACATCTTCACAGCTACAGGGGGCTAGAATCGTGCTTTTATATACAACGTGAATTCATTCGGTGCGTCATAATATATATAATATATATAATAATTAATCTGCAGATTAATTATTATTGACCTTTATACTGACATAATCCCCCTATTGATTCAATCTGAGCACATAAGGGCTGAAACGAATTATTCCCACAATCTATTAATCTGATTTGTTGTGGCAATTCAATAATTATTCATTATTATTATTATTATTATTATTATTATTTATTAATTAGACTATTTCCACAGAGCACTGATATTCTGCAGTTAGTGTTTAAAGTGCATTAGGATGGTCACAAGTGAGCCGCCACTCGCTAATTCTTGGGCAAATCAGCCGCCTCAATTTAGAATGCGCGCGTATTCTCACCTTTACGGTAAATCCATGCCAACGGACCGGTTTCTTATTCTACATCCACGGAGCTGATGGCTTCAGCCTTTTTATCTTCATTTGATGTGGAATAAAACACAATTTTCCCAGTCTTAATGAAACTTGTACTGTTGGAATGGTACTTCCTAGACTACATGTACACGTAATATGAAGTACTTTTACTGTGGACTTTTTGAGCAATCCTATGTCAAAGTCCCTCACAGGAATTGCCACAACAAATCAGATGAATAGATTGTGGGAATAATTAGTTTCAGCCCTTATGCGTCCTCTAGGGTTTCCTCAGGGTTTCTACAGAAATAAACATTTTTCAGTGTGGCAGATTTATTTAATTTATTTATTTATTTAGATTTATTTACTGTCTGCAGGTCAGGATCTAGAATTAAAACCATTCAGCCTCCAGGCCATCGAGAGCTCTTAGGATGCATTATGGTGACCATTGGCCAACTCACCCAGCAAGCTACCATCACACAGATACAAGCAGGGAAAAGGCTAATGGGATTTATTAACATGAACAATAAAAGAACATTAAAGAACAATAATCAAACAAACAAGAACACCTAATTAGGAACTGAACAAACAAATAATAAATACAAATGATTCAAACTAAGCCAAAGTGTGGGGCCTGAACAATGCCAGACTCCATGTATTCCTCAAACAAGGAGTAGTTAGTGTGCAGGGGCAGGCGCAGAATACCCTCACACGTGTTGGCCTCAGGGAACCTTCTAATGTTCCCTTCATCGGCATGGAGGAACTCAGTGATGGGCTGGTGGGCGGGATGCTGTCAGCCCCTGAGGAACTCAGTGATGGGCTGGTGGGCGGGGATGCTGTCAGCCCCTGAGGAACTCAGTGATGGGCTGGAGGTTGAAGCCACGGGGCGGATGCTGTCAGCCCCTGAGGAACTCAGTGATGGGCTGGAGGTTGAAGCCACGGGGCGGATGCTGTCAGCCCCTGAGGAACTCAGTGATGGGCTGGAGGTTGAAGCCACGGGGCGGATGCTGTCAGCCCCTGAGGAACTCAGTGATGGGCTGGAGGTTGAAGCCACGGGGCGGATGCTGTCAGCCCCTGAGGAACTCAGTGATGGGCTGGAGGTTGAAGCCACGGGGCGGATGCTGTCAGCCCCTGAGGAACTCAGTGATGGGCTGGAGGTTGAAGCTAAGGGGCGGATGCTGTCAGCCCCTGAGGAACTCAGTGATGGGCTGGAGGTTGAAGCCACGGGGCGGATGCTGTCAGCCCCTGAGGAACTCAGTGATGGGCTGGAGGTTGAAGCCACGGGGCGGATGCTGTCAGCCCCTGAGGAACTCAGTGATGGGCTGGAGGTTGAAGCCACGGGGCGGATGCTGTCAGCCCCTGAGGAACTCAGTGATGGGCTGGAGGTTGAAGCCACGGGGCGGATGCTGTCAGCCCCTGAGGAACTCAGTGATGGGCTGGAGGTTGAAGCCACGGGGCGGATGCTGTCAGCCCCTGAGGCCAACTCAAGAACCTGCTCCAGGGACACAGGTCGAGTTCCCTCTAAAGGAGAAGGAAAACACAAACAAACAATAACACTACATTACATTTAGCAGACGCTTTTATCCAAAGCCACTTAAGTGAGGAAAAACATTCAAGTTACAGTGCAAAGGAGGCATAGCAGTATAGTACTAGAGAATTCTACCAAGATAAGTGCAAGAAGGATTAATAACATGTAAAGACATAGTAGTTAGGGTGTAGGAGGTGGGGTCGGAAAAGGAGAGTCTTCAGGAGACCCGTGAAGGTACAGAGGGACGCCCCATCTCTGACAGGTTTTGGTAGCTCCTTCCACCAGAGGAACAGTCTGGACTAGGACTGAGAACAGTCTGGATTGAGATTGCCTCGTGTGTAGGGATGGCAAAGCTAGCGGACGCTCCATTGAGGAGCGTCGTGGCCGTGATGGAGTATTAGCCTGTATGATTCAGCTCAGATAGATAGGTGCCCAGTGACACTAATATTATAGCAACATTCATAGTATCCAAAATTGAAAGTGATCAAATAAAAATACAATGGTATGAACATTACCTCAAATAAAACATTGCACTGAGCATAAATATCTGTATTGAATAGAGAAAAAGTATGACGTACCCTCCAGCTCAACCAACCAGTCTCTCCAAAACGCAGTTGTTTGGTTCTCCACTCGACGCCTGTTGGTCCCTTGTTCAGAATACTGAACCTTAAAAAGTCCCACCAGGTCGTCCGTCTGTAGGGGTTGTTGGCCACCCTCAAATAGGGGTTTTAAGACCTCTGGGTAGGCCTTGACCGCCTCCGCCACACCCAGGGTTTGTAAACCATCAACCTGACAAAGCAGAAGTGTTAAAGTTAAGTGGAAACAAAAGTGTTTCTTTTCAGAGTCAACAGACAAGCAAGATTCCCTCCACCTGCACACATTCTGTCTTGATTTACACAGGATTGACAGGGATGCTATTGTCGTCAAGTGCCTTCCTCCTGTACATTTGATGAGCTGTATATTACGGATGGTATTTATCCCTATTATTGAGCTTTGAACAGTCAGATATTAGACTTTTGTTGCATTACATTCTATTCAATAGATGTACGTAGTACCATTAACAGCTGTCTCCATGGCTAAAACATCCTACAGCAAGCAGGTACGTGACCGGAGCAAGGACACATTCCCTCTCAACCATAAGAAACCTTCTGCACAAAAAGTAAAGAACAAAACCTGTAAAAAAATAATTCTGAGGTCATTTGTTACTTACTGTACTAAGGCCCTTTGTGTGCGGCCCTCCACGTAGGCCCTTGAGGCCTCCTCTACGAGGGCATGCCTGTCCTCGTACCTGGCAATGAAGCCATGACACCCCAGTAGGCCCAGGGAGACTGAGGCTTCAATGAGGGCATCCTGGGCCTCACCTAGTGTGTCTGCCTCCTTTATCTATGTGACAAAGGGAGGTCAGCAATGTATTTTTTGTTAAAGCAAGAACTACACCTTATGCTAATATGACATGCTTCATTCTAAGATTGACTTGATGATGTGATGATGGACTTGCTGAAAACAAGGTGATTGTTCTCCCAACATTTGAGTAAATATTTACCTTTTGCAGCTTTGCGCGGAGGTCACAGTCGTCCACCTCCTCCAGACATACTTTTGGAGTTGGACGACTGGACACTCCGCAAAACAGCCTCTCGCTGAAAAAGCCCGGCTTCATGCCCCCCTGCACCACAGCGACGGCCAGCATCACCCCGATGAGCCCACACTCCCCACCATCTACACATGAAACACTAATGTAACACACAGACTAATGTTTAGGAAAAGATACCAATGGACTTCAGGGGTGCCAAAAACTCTGTCCTTGTGTGTACACAGCATGTGTTGCTTTGTTGAAACACAAATAGATGATATATTAGTAGATCGAACATAGTACATTTATGTGAGTGTTGCATACCACGGGACACCAGGGCCAGGTTTCTTCCTTCTTCGGGGCCGCTGAAGAGGTTGCTGTCGCGGATGGCGATACAAAGCTGCCGAAGGAATTCCCTCGTGGGCCCGCCGTCATCGACTGCCCCCTCGGTCTGGCCGTAGTCGTCAACATAATTGACGTCCAGTCTATGTCCTGGAGAGAACCTCTGCCTCCTAAAGGCCCTAAAGGCACTCTCCAGGACAGGGTCTCTCATGATGTTGACCACGTTGGACGAGCGACGCGTCCCAGGGTCCAACGCACCGGACAGTCTCGTGAGGACAGTCACGAGATGTGCTGGCCTGAAAAAACAAAACGTACTTCTGACATTCACACATTTTCAATCATGCTATTACACAACCTCACATATTGAGGTAACTCATTGAATGGACCCAATTGGCTAAAGCATCCCTCTGAATTGCTACTTGTTTGCCGTATATATATTTTTTGGTGGGGGTATACACAATACAATAGATTTACATGCTTGAATGTTCCAAAGATGCATAATTATTCTCATACTGTACATCTCCATTCGCCCTCTGCCTGAAACACTCTTTAAGAGCACTTTAAGCTGTCTGTAAGACCCACTCCAGATGGGAAGTGTGCTCTGATCTGTCAGATATCCCAAATAACAATCCAAGTAAGGAACGTGTCACATGATGACATCACCATATAACCGGCAAAATGGCATTTCAAAGAGACATTTCAGGCTGAGTTACTCCCTCTGACGTGTACTTTGGGCTTTGTAACTTCTTGGACAGTTTCCATGCAAAACATATGTTAAATCAATTCACTTTCTTCATTCACTAGCAGGTATTACTGCTATCTTTGTTCTTGCTGAGATTTAGTTTTTTACTTACTCGCTCAATATGTCCTCCTAATTTTCCCCTTCATGGGATATGATGGGGATCGGGGATCTGCAAAAAAATATACATTTATATTGACAGTAGCCAAATGAGGTCATGACATGGGTATAGGTGACTGGCCGACATTTTCTTTCCATATGAAAATTGTACTTACTCCTCAATGACCTCAATGGCCACTCGTGGACACGTGGACGCTTCCATTGGCTGAGGATGAGAGTAATTGTAGCGGCGTTAAAACATGTTTTCCTCCATCCTAACATCTATAAAAATGTTTTCACCGAGCTCTACATATGGAGATGTCTGCAACTTTCATTCCACCAGATTGACTTTAAGAAATTAACCTGTCAATGACCTTTCACAGCAGTCAAGAACAACAAGTAAATACTAAATATACTGGGCATCCTGGAATAAATATTGCTTTAAAACATTGCAAATGACTCAGATGGCCCATTAATATTTCTTTCTTTTCATGTGGTAAGACAACAACCTGAAGGGATTCCTGGAGGGACACTGCCATGGCCAGAGCCAGGTCCTCGTCATCACTACTGAAACACTAAATGCATATTAGTTTAAGCTATGTGAGGGGTACTTGCACAGGAGTGCATCATTTCATAATTTCTTTCCTGAAATGGAACATACTTCTCCTCCGAGTCATGTGGTGACCCGTCGCCCCTGTAGTTGCTGAAAGGAGTAAGCATATTCATTTTCATGCCAATATTTCAGCGGTCACTCCTGGCCAGGGAGTAGCCACCAGAATTGACGAGGATGGGAAACGCCTTCAACAACTCAGTATCTGCCGTGAAGTACTGGTGGTCTCCCGTGATGTTGGCAAAGGTCAGCACTTTTTTACCAATCCCACAATTGGTGTAAAAAAGTGCCTCCTCTTTGCCAGGGACCATGCAGCAGTCTGGCTCGGGGAGACAGGAGAAAGCGTGGGCCCAGGGCATCTCCTTCCGCTTATTCTTTGCCACGGCCCTCCACCCTCCAGGCGGGTGTGAATGGCGACGGAAGAGGTGCGCCATGGTGGATCGCGCATTAACTCTCTCCTGCGTGGAGCACGATGGAAGTGGGGGGGGGGGGAGAACGACACAGACGAGGATGGCACACATGAGGGTGGAGGCAGTGGCATCTCCCTGGTGGCATCGGAGCTGTAAAGACCAATGTGTTAGAAACACTTACAACTTCACAGACTTTCATTAATACCAATTCCATTGTATTAGTTACCAATGCCAGATAGCTCATTGGAGAATTGTGTAGGTCTATTACATATATATATTGTGCAATTACATTAACCTTACATTAGGTAGGTCTGCACAACAAAATATTAAATTTCCCTAATCTCTGAAATTTGAAAGTAACAGAATTATAATTAACTTGTCATGTTTTTAATTTTTTTTTTTTACATGGTTTTAACACATATCCCTCTTCAAATGATATAAACTAAGCAACATAAACTAAAAAAAGTTAAGTGGTTATTGAACCTGAAGCCTGTGCTTGGGCCCTGGATCAATATCCCCTGTATTCCTCCACTACGGTCTGGGAGCCGGTCAGGAACGTTCAACACATGCAACAGTTTCATTATTTAGTTATTTACTTACATATTGAGCTCTTAGTCAATTGTTCATTCATGTGTTCATTGTTCTTTATCTCAAAGGTTCACAGCGACCTCTGCTCTTAATCCATGACCCAATCCCTTCACGGTTCTTACTGGTATTTTAATATCTGTATATCGCTGTGTTCTGCTGCTCCCTGCTGGCGACACTAGAGCATTACAACACCACGCAGCTCTAATAATATCATATATATATATTATATACAAGCAGTTATATACAGTGTTATACACACACACACACACACACACACACACACACACACACACACACACACACACACACACACACACACACACACACACACACACACACACACACACACACACACACACACACACACACACACACACACACACACACACACTAAGTGACCAGGGGCCGGTTGTTCAAAGGGTCGTTTCCCCCTCAGTCGATCAATTTCTGAATCAGTCGTTAAGTCTTAATCAGTCCTTAAATGTCCTTATCAGTTGTTAAGTCTTAATCAGTCCTTAAATGTCCTAATCAGTCGTTAATCAGTCCTTAAATGTCCTAATCAGTCGTTAGTTAAACATTTGTTAACTGTGGGTTGTTCAAAGGGTGATTAGGCGAGTGGTTAACTAATCACTACTTAACCAGTCGTTAAACAGTTATTAAGTATTAATATTAAGTATTTTTACCCATAATTCTTGAAACGACTTCCTGTATCTCCTCTTAACAACTCTAAAGATGGATGCTAATGCTAGTTAGCAGAAAGAGAAAAACTATATTTTTCCTTAGCAGAAGTTAATCTGTTAGAGAGTTGGTAGAGGAGAGCAGGGAAACACTCAATAGAGATTTTTTTAAAGTTTGTATATTATGTATATATATATATTTTTTATATAATAATTATTTCGATTTATGTGTTATTTATTATATGTTATTTGTTGTCTTTCTTGATGGTATTTTCTCTAGCGATGTTGATTCATGTTGTGGAGCAGCAAAAAGTTGGGCAAAAGCTAAACAAGAACCACTAGACATGTCTTAATCATAGTTTAATACACCTTCAGCCAGTGGTTAAAGTTAACCACTGGTTAATCGCCTGAAGATGTTGACCACTAAATACCCTTTGAACAACCTAATTGAACCATGCATTAAAAGTGAACCACTGATTAGCTGATTTAACGACTCGTTAAGAGTTAAACACCCTTCAACCAACCGGCCCCAGAAGAAGAGAGCCAACACAAGACTTAATGAAAGGTTTATTCAGGGTAGGTTTGTTGAACCGTATGTTAAAGATGTTTGGGTAACTGATAACTGATATATTGATAACCCCACACATGTGTAGCAGGACCACTGGTTCAGGTTCTGTCCCACACTCATGTAGTATAACCTTTATTTAGCCAGGAAAATCAATTAAGAACAAATTCTTATTTTCAATGATGACCTGACAGGAGGCAAAAGGCTTCCTGAGGGGATGGGGGTTGGGAGGAAGAAAATAAAAAGACAGACTCCGGGCCCTACAGAACCCAGGAGACAACACAATGACACAGAGCAGAGATGAAAGGCATAGCAGTTAAACATATAACATCTCTAAAACAATACTGCTATGGTTCAATCAGTCATTAAAATAATATAGAACATTCATCCATTCAATCATTCATTCATTCATTCATTCATCCATTCATTCCTTCATGGCAATGCATACTATAGGAGAGGTCAAGACATTGGTAGTGAGCATCAGGCAAAGCAGCTGCATGTGTGTACCAGGGTGTTTGTAATAGTGTCCTTGAAGGTGCGGGGGGAGATAAAGGTCTTCATTTTCAAGGTTTTTTGTATAATATTCCAGCTATCAGCTGCTGCAAACTGAAAGGCGGAGCGGCCAAAGGATGTATGGGCTTTGGGGATCTTTAGCAGGATGTTTGTAGCTGACCGGGTGTTGTGCGTCGGGGGTTACCTCCACACCTCTCCCACCTCCTCACCTCCTCACCTCCCCCACCTCCTCACCTCCCCCACCTCCTCACCTCCTCACCTCCCCCACCTCCCTCACATCCCCCACCTCCTCACCTCCTCACCTCCCCCACCTCCTCACTTCCCCCACCTCCTCACCTCCTCACCTCCTCACCTCCTCACCTCCCCCACCTCCCTCACATCCCCCACCTCCACACATCCTCACCTCCTCACCTCCCCACCTCCTCACCTCCTCACCTCCTCACCTCCTCACCTCCTCACCTCCTCACCTCCCCACCTCCTCACCTCCTCACCTCCTCACCTCCTCACCTCCTCACCTCCCCCACCTCCTCACCTCCTCACCTCCCCACCTCCTCACCTCCTCACCTCCTCACCTCCTCAACCTCCTCACCTCCTCACCTCCCCACCTCCTCACCTCCCCACCTCCTCACCTCCCCACCTCCTCACCTCCTCACCTCCTCACCTCCTCACCTCCCCACCTCCTCACCTCCCCACCTCCTCACCTCTTCACCTCCTCACCTCCTCACCTCCTCACCTCCTCACGTCCTTACCTCCCCCACCTCAGACTCACACAAGCACACACACACTTAGAAATACAATAGAAATACACACACACTTTTATAAATACACACACATTTATAAATACACACAGAAACACATATTGAAATACAGACACATTTATAAATACACACACGTATATAAATACACACACACTTATAAATACACACACACGTATATAAATACACACACACTTATTGAAATACACACACATTTATAAATACACACACAAACACATATTGAAATACACACACATTTATAAATACACACACACACACTTATATAAATTACATACATGCCACCGAGGTTGGTTGGGAGGTAAAGATATAATGACTCAAAATACAACATTAGCTTACTCAGTGTTTAGCTCACCTTTGATTAAATGTACACAGCAAAGACCAAGTGTACTTTGATAGGTTTTCCATGCTTTGCCCCTCTCTGGGGACGGAGGCCCGTTTAACAGAACAGATTCACAATCTTCTATCCGGGGTTTTAGTTTGTCGGACGGGTTTCACAAAGAAACACAACCCCTGCTGGTCTCCTCGGCGGTTAGTGCATCCCAATCGCTGTCTGGCATGTTGGCTAAACCGGAGTTCAAATACCTCCATGAAAAGCTATTGACTAGCTGTCAGACAGCAGAAGAAAGCCATGTTTTGCCCTCCAGGTGGCTGTTCCCTTAAGGCTCTATGAATAGTGGATGGAAACCATAAATATAGCATGAAGAAATCATTTTAATTTACTGAATTGCTGAAAATGTGTGATTTATTTGGATGGAAACGGATCCAATGAAAGTTATGAATATATATATATATATATATATATATATATATATATGTGAATATCACTCACCACCCTCCTCTTCATCACTCCTCTTCATCACTAACCACTCTCCTCTTCATTACTAACCACCCTCATCTTCATCACTCACCACCCTCCTCTTCATCACCCCTCTTCATCACTCACCACCCTCCTCTTCATCACCCCTCTTCATCACTCACCACCCTCCTCTTCATCACTAACCACCCTCCTCTTCATCACTCACCACCCTCCTCTTCATCACTCCTCTTCATCACTAACCACCCTCCTCTTCATCACTCACCACCCTCCTCTTCATCACTCACCACCCTCCTCTTCATCACTCACCACCCTCCTCTTCATCACTAACCACCCTCCTCTTCATCACTCACCACCCTCCTCTTCATCACTCACCACCCTCCTCATTGGGCTCTTACTACACCAGAGGGCTTTACCATCACATTTAGCTCCTTTTGAAAAGGACAACACATCATGTTCACCTCACTGGATTATGGAACACAACGTCATGAACACCAATCCAACATCATACTTTAATAACACTTCAAAAAAGGATTTAAAGGAAACAATCCCATGTGATTAATAATGCTTCAAAGAATCAAAGGAAACAACATGAACATGTGATATTTAGCTGGTCAGACCATGAAAGAACATCCAATGCATGACTCCCTTTCAGCTCTGAGAACACATCTTCATCTCCACCACAAACATCATATTGAATACAACAGTCTTCTAGAACGTGTTAAAGAGAAAGTTCAACCATTTAAAACATTATATTGAATACAACAGTCTTCTAGAACGTGTTAAAGAGAAAGTTCAACCATTTAAAACATTATATTGAATACAACAGTCTTCTAGAACGTGTTAAAGAGAAAGTTCAGGTAGGGGTCAGGGGTCATTGAGGAGCAGGTAGGGGTTAGAGGTCACTAGGGATCAGGTAGGGGTCAGATGTCATTAAGGAGCAGGTAGGGGTCAGAGCTCATTAAGGAGCAGGTAGGGGTCAGAGCTTATTAAGGAGCAGGTAGGGGTCAGGGGTCATTAAGGAGCAGGTAGGGGTCAGGGGTCATTAAGGAGCAGGTAGGGGTCAGAGGTCATTAAGGAGCAGGTAGGGGTCAGAGCGCATTAAGGAGCAGGTAGGGGTCAGAGCTCATTAAGGAGCAGGTAGGGGTCAGGGGTCATTAAGGAGCAGGTAGGGGTCAGGGGTCATTAAGGAGCAGGTAGGGGTCAGAGGTCATTAAGGAGCAGGTAGGGGTCAGGGGTCATTAAGGAGCAGGTAGGGGTCAGGGGTCAATAAGGAGCAGGTAGGGGTCAGGGGTCATTAAGGAGCAGGTAGGGGTCAGGGGTCATTAAGGAGCAGGTAGGGGTCAGAGGTCATTAAGGAGCAGGTAGGGGTCAGGGGTCATTAAGGAGCAGGTAGGGGTCAGGGGTCAATAAGGAGCAGGTAGGGGTCAGGGGTCATTAAGGAGCAGGTAGGGGTCAGGGGTCATTAAGGAGCAGGTAGGGGTCAGGGGTCATTAAGGAGCAGGTAGGGGTCAGAGGTCAATAAGGAGCAGGTAGGGGTCAGAGGTCATTAAGGTTTATGTAGAGGTCAGGGGTCATTAAGGAGCAGGTAGGGGTCACAGGTCATGAAGGAGCAGGTAGGGGTCAGGGGTCATTAAGGAGCAGGTAGAGGTCATTAAGGAGCAGGTAGGGGTCAGAGGTCATTAAGGAGCAGGTAGAGGTCATTAAGGAGCAGGTAGGGGTCAGAGGTCATTAAGGAGCAGGTAGAGGTCAGAGGTCATTAAGGAGCAGGTAGGGGTCAGAGGTCATAGGAGAAACATCTGGTACTCTTGGAGGATTTCAAGTGAAGAAAGGGGAACAATGGTGGTCCCAAAGCAGCACAACATCCAGTGTGATCTAGTGACTGTTCCTCCCCTTGAGGCTTTATGAACAAACAACAGAATCAATGGTCCCTCCCATGTCCTCAATAAACAGAAGGACTCCAATAAGAGAATAGCAGACGTTCTAAATCCTCAACAGGTGAGGACATGTCTTTAATACGTGTTCCCAACACAAGGAATCAATATTCACTTTAAAGTCCCAACAGGACCATCACTATCTGTTCCCATGGACCACTTGTATTGATGACCAGAAGATCAACCAGGATCCCTGCTACCAACTCATGTGTGTGTGTGTGTGTGTGTGTGTGTGTGTGTGTATTTTAAGATGTGTGTATGTGTATTTGTATATGTTTGAGTATGTCTGTGTGTGTGTGTGTGTGTGTGTGTGTGTGTATGTTTATAAATATGTGTGTGTGTTTGTGTGAGTCTGAGGTGGGGGAGGTAAGGACGTGAGGAGGTGAAGGAGGTGAAGAGATGAGGAGGTGAGGAGGTGAGGAGGTGAGGAGGTGAGGGAGGTGAGGAGGTGAGGAGGTGAGGAGGTGGGGAGGTGAGGAGGTGGGGGAGGTGGGGGAGGTGAGGAGATGAGGAGGTGAGGAGGTGAAGAGGTGGGGAGGTGAGGAGGTGAGGAGGTTGGCTGCTCCCGCTTCCTCGTGATCAGACACCACTTAGCCACGCCCCTTTCCACTACAGTGTGTGTGTGTGTGTGTGTGTGTGTGTGTGTGTGTGTGTGTGTGTGTGTGTGTGTGTGTGTGTGTGTGTGTGTGTGTGTGTGTGTGTGTGTTGCTACAACGGACACAGAGACACTGAGGAACCATCCCTCCATAACCCAAACCCAGGGAGGAGGTCCTCCTGGGTGAATGTGGACTGGAAGGTGTGGATGAGTGTCAGTGTGTCTGAGGACCCTCCTCCATCTGGGGACACTCTGTAGAAGGAGAGAGAGCCAGCAGGTCGGTCCACATACACTCCTACTCTGTTAGAGGGGCGGAGACGTATGACTGTTCCACTACCGTTGAACAGGACAGAGTAACCATCATCAAGACAATAAAGACTCCAGGACTTGTTGTTTCCTCCAAGCGAGCTGCCACCACCCCCTCCTCTCCTAGTGATTCCTCTGTATGTCACTCCTATAACAACACTTCCTTCCCTCTCCACCTCCCAGTAACAGCGGTCAGTCAGACCCTCTCTACACAACACCTGGAACCAGGTGTCAAATCTCTCTGGGTGATCAGGATACTTCTTCCTCTCTCTAACCATCGTCACCTTCCTGTTGTCCTCAGACAGAGAGAGTCGTCTGCTGGCTGTGTTTGGGTCCAGTGTGAGTTCACACGCATCTGATGGAGAACAAGACATGATTAGTCTGCTGAACTGTTGTTGTTGTTCCTAGAAACTGAGCCCAGACTGTAGTTTGTGTTCTCCTGATGTTCTCAGTCCCTCAGCGTCACCACGGCGACGGCGTGGGCTGAAGGAACCGCGTCACACTTCATCGTAGCTAGGATTCTCATTCACGTGAAGCCTTGTTTTCAAACCTATTGAGTCCTGGTCTCATCTCTAGACCATTTAAACACCTGAACCAAAAGGACAGGCGGAGGCGGAGTCAACAGAAGCCCCGCCCTGATGGAGTTCAGCTCCGCCCACCGTTTAGCTCACCAGTTAACATGGAGGGGAAGAGGAGGGGCTTACCACATGGGCTCTGGGTGAGGATCAATATATTAGTAGAATCAGGAGGATTCTCTCCTATGGCTAACGCAACTATAACAAGAATAATAGTAATAATAATAGTAGTAATATGTATAAAAACATTAATAATAATTAAAATAATAATAATATTAGTATTATTTTAACATTTATATTAATAATATTAATAACTAATCCTAATGAATTATTAATTAATTAATTAAGTATTGTGTATATATAATAATAATATGAATAATAATTGTATGTATAATACTCATAATAATAATATTATTATTATTATTAATAATACTTATAGTTGAATTTATAATATTACTTTTATATATTATTATTTGAATTAATAATTATAAAATAATAATATTCATAATTATAATGCATTATAGTAATCATTATTCAAAACATTATTTAACATATTCAATATGTGTTATTATTATTATATTATTAGGGTCTGAGACCTAGGTCGGCGAAGACCCTATTGAAATCGGTCCGATTATTTATTATTTTAGTATTTTGCGCGCACTTTTGACCCCCGCAACATATGTGAAAACTCACCAAATTTTCCACGCGCGTCAGAAGTGGCGCAACTTGAGATGTGTAATTGCTTCAGGAACTTTAAGTCAAAAATTGCGTAGGCCACGCCCACTTCCGTTTTTAACGTTAACTCCCCAACACTTTAACTTTCACGTAAACGAACAAAACTCGCTACGCATATCTAGGGTGCGGAGACAAACAAAAAACCCTCTTGGAGGGGTATGAAATAACGTACAGGAAGTCGGCCATTTTGAATTTGGCGTCGGCCTCCGCACTTTAACGAACTCCTACTAGGGACTTTATCCGACAGACTCCAAATTTGTCGGGTAGCGTCTCGAGACATGGGCGACCTAAAGTTATCACGTACATTTTTGGCAACGCATCCCTCGCCAAAAAACCCGGTGTTGTCGTAATTCAATGGAAAATTGTCCAAACGGCACCAGATTTCAGATAGTCAATGGTCCGGCCCTCAACACCTCAATATGACAATAGTGAGTTTTCCTCAAAAGCTGTTGCCTTGGCAACGCATCCCTCGCCATGGAACACGATGATGTCATAACTCAAACTGACATGCTCAGAACGCCACCAAACTTCACACGATGGTTAACACTGAGGCCCTGAACAGCTCTACATCAAATCCGATGTTACTTAATGTGGCATTTCCATGACAACGCGCATCCCTCGCCATAAAACACGGTGTCGCTGTAACTCCAATGGACACGGTCCCATCGTCCCCCAATCTTCACTTCTATATCTCTGGTCCATGCCTCAACAGCTCTACGTGAAATCGGAGATCTCACCATATGCAGTTTCCATGGCAACGCATCCCTCGCCAAAAAACCCGGTGTTGTCGTAATTCAATGGAAAATCGTCCAAACGGCACCACACTTCAGATGATGGCTTATGGTCAGGCCCTCAACCGCTCTACGCCAACTATGGGATGTCATCATATGCCGTTGCCATGGCGACAGATCCCTCGCCATGGAACAAGATGATGTCATAACTCAAACTGACATGCTCAGAACGCCACCAAACACGATGGTTAACACTGAGGCCCTGAACAGCTCTACATCAAATCCGATGTTACTTAATGTGGCGTTTCCATGGCAACGCGCATCGCCATAAAACACAGTGTCGCTGTAACTCCAATGGACACGGTCCCATCGTCCCCCAATCTTCACTTTTATATCACTGGTCCATGCCTCAACAGCTCTACGTGAAATCTGAGATGATTGGCGCCAAATTTCGCGTTCGCGCGATGCTAGGCGATCCCTCGCCATGGAACACGATGATGTCATAACTCAGACCCGCTCAACGCTGCTTGCAGCTTTAATTATTATTGTTATTATTATTATTATTCAATTGTCCTTATTTAAACATAAGGATGATGATAATCCTAAGAATAACAGTAGTTGTTATAATATAATATTAAATACACACACTAATATTAAAGGGAAAGCTGCTCCGTTTGGGTCTCTAAACGTGTTGGTCAGCATTTCTGATGTTTTGGACTGAAATGTAGAAAGTTATCAAACGGGGACATGTTGTCTACTTCCAGATCAACCAGTTTTCACACAGTGGTTTTCTATTGGCTCCGCCCCCTGGCTCTAGTGAGGGGGGGTTGGACAGCGTTTGGCCACGCCCCTTAAACCTGCTCCTTTGGAACCCAAACTGTACATTTTTTATAAAACCTTTACGACTCTTTGGAAACTGGTAGGCAGACGGTCTGCTAAAATGGTTGTTTACTTACCCTTTAATAATGTGAGGATTGTTATGGTCTAATAATAATAACAACACTACTAATAACCAATAATAATTCATTAATAAATAACCATGTATCAGTAATAATACCTGTTGTATTTTATAAAAGGAGGATTCATTGTGATGGTTAACAATATTATTAACAATATTAATATTGATAATCATTTCAATAATAATATTAATAAGTTACATCATGTATCTCATCAATATTAATATTGATGAGATACATCATGTATCTAATTAATATTATTATTGATAATATACATGATGTATCTAATGAATATTAATATTGATAAGATACATGATGGTTGACATGATGTATCTAATGAATATTAATATTGATGAGATACATGATGTATCTTATCAATATTAATATTGATAAGATCCATCCTGTTCATTCCCAGCAGGACGTCACCTCCTGCTGTGTGGATGGACCTTCCATCTAAAGAGTGAGTGTGTGTTGTGATGACTCAAACTAAACAGACACTCACACTTCTTTGGACCTGGTTTCAGCCTCCATCCTCCACCGTGCTCCACCCTGGGGGGAACAAAGAGAGAGCAGTTGAAACATTCACACTCATGATCTGCTGGATCATCACTTTGTACACAACATGAGTTACAGCCGCCTTGGTAAACCACTTCATCTAGCGGCTGGTTGAATCCTTGTAGGAGACACGGTCCCTGAGAGGTGAGCTGTCCTCTCCGTACCTGAGAGTGTCCAGTCTCCAGCGTGGATCCTCCAGTCCAGCAGAGAGCAGCGTAACTCCTGAGTCTCCTGGGTGATTGTAGCTCAGGTCCAGCTCTCTCAGACGGGAGGGGTTGGAGCTCAGAGCTGAGGCCAGAGAAGCACAGCCTTCCTGTGAGACCATACAGCCAGACAACCTGCACACACACACACACACACACACACACACACACACACACACAAGAATGAGTTATTCTAATGAATATCCTTTATTTAGATGTGTGAATTGTTACTTTTGTGGCTGTAAACCAGTTGAATGTCTTCTGATATCCAACCCTGTGCTGTAAGTGTTTGCTCATTGAGTCCAACTGACCTGAGAGTCTCCAGTGTACAGTGTGGACTCCCCAGTCCAGCAGAGAGCAGCTTCACTCCTGAATCCTGCAGGTCGTTGGTACTCAGGTCCAGCTCTCTCAGACTGGAGGAGTTGGAGCTGAGAACTGAGGCCAGAGCTTCACAGCATCTCTCTGACAGATGACAGCCATTCAGCCTTCACAGAACATCACCAGGAACATGTTAGGAACTGGGTTGAAAGGGCTTATTAGAATTAAAACCACTTAAAACCACCATTAAAACTTTACAAGCATTAAGAAATAAAAGTTTAACAAATTATAACCGCGCTGTAGGTAAAATTTAAAATTTAAATTTAACAGCCAGTATTGGAGTGTAATTTGAAGCCTGGTCCAGTATTGTCCAGTATTCATTCAAATTGAAGAACAAGTACTCACAAATATGAATAGGCTAGGGAAAAACCCAGTTGTGGTGTTTCCTGGTATAATACCCAGTTGTTACTGGACTTCCTACTGAAGTGGTGCTGTTACTAATGGTTCACAATACAAATGTTGCGTAGTTTAATACTTTAATATTCTCGTATGATGTATATTGTATCCTAATACATGTTATTATTGAACCTACAGATATGTTTTGTATATTATTATAATTTTAATATTCCAGTATTATGTATATTGTATTGTACTACATGTTATTATTGAACCTACAGATATGTTTTGTATATTATTATAATTTTAATATTCTAGTTATGTATTATGTATATTGTATGTTGTTATGTATATATTATGTATATTGTGGCTTAAAATACATGTGATTTGTGAACTTACAGAGATGTATTGTATATTTAAAATGTAACATACACCTTATATAATGATGGCAACAACATATTTAATAAATTACGTTATTCCTCTGAAATTAATAATTTAGCGGTCTTAACTTGTACTTTTATGGATATAAATCAAGATTCAAGAGATTGATTTTCCATTTGCAACAAGTACAATATAATGCTTACTCCCCATTCCCTCCTGCAGTATGAATTTATACTCAACTATATTATAAAAATACTATACACAATAAAATGACAATACAAATAACAATAAAGTGACTAATGGATGATATGTACATGTTTTGAATTGTACATAAAGCATATAAAAGCATTTTAAAGTGCCAGTAGTACAGCAGCATCATGAATACAGTGCAGTACAGTAACTGTAATGAGTCCAGAAAGTCCAGCAAATTAAGATAGTGTAATGTTAATGACATGTTATGATAGTGTAATGTTAATGACATGTTATGATAGAGTAATGTTAATGACATGTTATGATAGTGTAATGTTAATGACATGTTATGATAGTGTAATGTTAATGACATGTTATGATAGTGTAATGTTAATGACATGTTATGATAGTGTAATGTTAATGACATGTTATGATAGTGTAATGTTAACGACATGTTATGATAGTGTAATGTTAATGACATGTTATGATAGTGTAATGTTAATGACAATGTTATGATAGTGTAATGTTAATGACATGTTATGATAGTGTAATGTTAATGACATGTTATGACAGTGTAATGTTAATGACATGTTATGACAGTGTAATGTTAATGACATG
This sequence comes from Muraenolepis orangiensis, assembly GCA_027704905.1. Taxonomy (NCBI): domain Eukaryota; kingdom Metazoa; phylum Chordata; class Actinopteri; order Gadiformes; family Muraenolepididae; genus Muraenolepis; species Muraenolepis orangiensis. The sequence goes on along the minus strand of JANIIK010002123.1, from coordinate 67,339 downwards.
TTATGACAGTGTAATGTTATTGACACCTTATGATAGTGTAATGTTAATGATAATGTTATGATAGTGTAATGTTAATGACAATGTTATGATAGTGTAATGTTAATGACAACGTTATGATAGTGTAATGTTAATGACATGTTATGACAGTGTAATGTTAATGACATGTTATGACAGTGTAATGTTAATGACATGTTATGACAGTGTAATGTTATTGACACCTTATGATAGTGTAATGTTAATGATAATGTTATGATAGTGTAATGTTAATAACAATGTTATGATAGTGTAATGTTAATGACATGTTATGATAGTGTAATGTTAATGACAATGTTATGATAGTGTAATGTTAATGACAATGTTATTATAGTGTAATGTTAATGACATGTTATGATAGTGTAATGTTAATGACATGTTATGATAGTGTAATGTTAATGACATGTTCTGATAGTGAAATGTTAATAATTATGTTATGATAGTGTAATGTTAATGATAATGTTATGATAGTGTAATGTTAATTACAATGTTATGATAGTGAAATGTTAATGATAATGTTATGATAGTGTAATGTTAATTACAATGTTATGATAGTGTAATGTTAATGACATGTTATGATAGTGTAATGTTAATGACATGTTATGATAATGTAATGTTAATAATTATCTTATGATAATGTAATGTTAATAATTATGTTATGATAGTGTAATGTTAATGACAATGTTATGATGGTTTAATGTTAATGAAAATGTTATGATTGTGTAATGTTAATGACAATGTTATGATAGTGTAATGTTAATGACAATGTTATGATAGTGTAATGTTAATGACATGTTATGATAGTGTAATGTTAATGACAATGTTATGATAGTGTAATGTTAATGACAATGTTATGATAGTGTAATGTTAATGACAATGTTATTATAGTGGCAGCACTCCTAGCAGTTCAGTAGGCAACTGTCTGTGGATAAAAACTGTCCTTGAACCTGGTAGTCCTTATACAAATGCTGCGGAACCAGCGACCAGACGGTAGGGGGAGAAGAGATGGTTTCCAGGGTGGTTGTGGTCCTTAGTGATGGATATGGTCACCTGGTTCTAAAGATCTCCTCAATGCATGGAATCAGTTGAATGTCTTCTGATATCAAACCCTCTGCTGTAAGTGTTTGCTCATTGAGTCCAACTGACCTGAGAGTCTCCAGTGCACAGTGTGGACTCCCCAGTCCAGCAGAGAGCAGCTTCACTCCTGAATCCTGCAGGTCGTTGGTACTCAGGTCCAGCTCTCTCAGACTGGAGGAGTTGGAGCTGAGAACTGAGGCCAGAGCTTCACAGCATCTCTCTGACAGATGACAGCCATTCAGCCTTCACAGAACATCAACAGGAACATGTTAGGAACTGTGTTGAAATAATTTAAACCACTTAAAAACACTTAAACTCACCATTAAAACACAGTCTTTACTAGCATTATAAATAAGAAATATAAGTTTAACAAATTATAACAGCGCTGTAGGTAAGATTTAACCAGCCAATTAAACAGCCAATATTGGAGTGTAATTTGTATCCTGGTCCAGCATTGTCCAGTATTCATTCAAATTGAAGAACAAGTATTCACAAATATGAATAGGCCAGGGAAAAACCCAGTTGTGGTGTTTCCTGGTATAATACCCAGTTGTTACTGGACTTCCTACTGAAGTGGTGCTGTTACTAATGGTTCACAATCCAAATGTTGTGTAGTTTAGAAAATAAAATATTATAAATAATACAATTTGTTTTGAATATTATATAACATTAACATTCTAGTATAATGTATAGTGTATTGTAATTCATGCTATTATTGAACCTACAGATATGTTTTGTACTTTTATGGAAGGCTCCCTCCTATAGCCTGCTCCCAGCTCATATGTTTAGAATATTATATAACTTTAATATTCAACTATATAAGGTACATTGTAATACATCTTATGAATGAACCTACAAATTTGTTTTGTATTTAATTATGACTTTAATATTCTTGTATAATGTTTATTGTAATTTAATATATGTTATTATTGAACCTACATATATGTTTTGTATATTATTCAAACTTTCATATTCTAGTATAATGTAAATTGTGTATTGTAATACATGTTATTAGTGAACCTACAGAGATGTTTTGGAGGCTTTGACCACTGGCAGCAGCCTCAGAAGACCCTCCTCTGAAGCAGAGTATTTCTTCAGGTCAAACACGTCCAGCTCCTCTTCTGATGACAGTAAGATGAAGACCAGAGCTGACCACTGAGCAGGAGAGAGATCTTCTGTGGTGAGACTTCCTGATGTCAGGTACTGTTGGATCTCCTCCACCAGAGAACGGTCGTTCAGCTCATTCAGACAGTGGAACAGATTGATGCTTCTCTCTGGAGAGAGATCTCCACTTATCTTCTTCTTGATGTAAGACACTGTTTGCTTATTGGCCTGTGAGCTACTTCCTGTCTGTCTCAGCAGACCTGGTAGGATAATCTGATTGGTCTTCAGAGAGAGGCCCAGGAGGAAGCGGAGGAACAAGTCCAGGTGTCCTTTCTCACTCTGTAAGGCCTTGTCCACAGCACTCTGGTAGAGGAGTTGGACCTCTGTTTTCTTTCCAACAAGAATAGACCACTTGCCTCGCCGATGTTTATCTGACAGCAGATTGACACCAGTGAAGGACAGGAAGACATAAAGAGCAGCCAGAAACTCCTGGATGCTCAGATGGACAAAGCAGAACACCTTGTCCTGGTACAGCCCACACTCCTCTTTAAAGATCTGGGTGAACACTCCTGAGTCTGAGGCTGCTCTGATATCCATGTCACACTCTGCCAGGTCTGCCTCGTAGAAGATCAGGTTGCCTTTCTCCAGCTGGTTAAAAGCCAGTTTTCCCAGAGCAACAATGATCTGCCTGCTCTCTGAACTCCAGACTGCATCTGTTTCAGCTCTCCCATGGTACTTCCTGTCCCCCTGTATGGACTGAACCCTCAGGAAGTGGATGTACATCTGAGTCATGGTGTTGGGCATCTCTTCTCTGGTCTGGGTTGTTTTGAAGAAGTCCTCCAGAACTGTAGCACTGATCCAACAGAAGACTGGGATGTGACACATGATGTGGAGGCTTCGTGATCTCTTGATGTGAGAGATGATTGTGCTGGCCAGAGTCTCCTCTCTGAATCTCTTCCTGAAGTACTCCTCCTTCTGTGGGTCGGTGAACCCTCTCACCTCTGTCACCATGCTAACACACTCAGCAGGGATCTGATTGGCTGCCGCAGGGCGTGTGGTTATCCAGATGCGAGCGGAGGGAAGCAGGTCGCCCCTGATGAGGTTTGTCAGCAGCACGTCCACCGAGGTCGACTTTAAGACATCGGTCCAGATCGGATTGTTCTGGAAGTCCAGAGGAAGTCGACACTCATCCAGACCGTCCAAGATGAAGACCACTTGGAACAGGTCGTATCTGAGGATTCCTTTGGTTTGAATAAAGAAGTGATGAAGAAGTTCCATCAAGCTAAACTCTTTCTCTTTCAGTAAATTCAGCTCTCTGAAAGTGAAGGGAAGCGTGAAGTGGATGTCCTGGTTGGCTTTGCCTTCAGCCCAGTCCAGAGTGAACTTGTGTGTTAAGATGGTTTTACCAATGCCCGCCACTCCAGTTGTCATTATGGTTCTGCTTGGTCGATCTTGTCCAGGTAAGGGTTTAAAGATGTCTTCAAGTTTGATTGGTGTTTCCTCCTTGGCTGGTTTCCTGGAAGCTGTTTCAATCAGTCTGACCTCATGTTCCTTGTTGACCTCTCCACTGATTCTCTCTGTGATGAAGAGCTCTGTGTAGAAGTCATTCAGATTTGTTGACTGTCCTGCTTTAGCGATTCCCTCAAACACACGCCTGAACTTCTGCATCAGATGAGACTTGATGTTATGTTGGCACTGGACTGCAGCAGTTCCTAAATGAGAGAACCCAGAAGACAGGTCTTATACGTGATATTGACACAACAATATGATTGGTGTAATGACAGTACTATAATACATTATAATTAACTATTACTATACTATTACTATTACTGACTTGATATGCTGATTTAACAAGATAGTGTTGCATCTCTTCAGGTATGTTGCCAGGCTGTTGATCTGCAGTATATTGTGTAACATTCTTTAACCTAATAGACCCACAATAATATATAATATAATATATAACAATAACCCTAAATATCTGGATTAAACTACTAAAGCTGAAAGCCCCTACAATAACCCTACATATCTGCCCTTGGATTAAACCACTCAACCCGAAAGCCTCACATTAACCCTACACATCTGGATCAAACCATTTGACCTCCAAGAGGAGATTTATCTGGAAAAGATAGAGATGTAGAATATTTTAAACAAGTCTCTGTTTGAGTCTCTTCTATGTTTTCTAAAGAAGAGTCTCTTCTATGTTTTCTAAATAAGAGTCTCTTCTATGTTTTCAAAATAAGAGTCTCTTCTATGTTTTCAAAATAAGAGTCTCTTCTATGTTTTCAAAATAAGAGTCTCTTCTATGTTTTCTAAATAAGAGTCTCTTCTATGTTTTCTAAATAAGAGTCTCCTCTATGTTTTCTAAATAAGAGTCTCTTCTATGTTTTCTAAATAAGAGTCTCTTCTATGTTTTCTAAATAAGAGTCTCTTCTATGTTTTCTAAATAAGAGTCTCCTCTATGTTTTCTAAATAAGAGTCTCTTCTATGTTTTCTAAATAAGAGTCTGTTCTATGTTTTCTAAATAAGAGTCTCTTCTATGTTTTCTAAATAAGAGTCTCTTCTATGTTTTCTAAATAAGAGTCTCTTCTATGTTTTCTAAATAAGAGTCTCTTCTGTGTTTTCTAAATAAGAGTCTCTTCTGTGTTTTCTAAATAAGAGTCTCTTCTATGTTTTCTAAATAAGAGTCTCTTCTATGTTTTCTAAATAAGAGTCTCTTCTATGTTTTCTAAATAAGAGTCTCCTCTATGTTTTCTAAATAAGAGTCTCTTCTATGTTTTCTAAATAAGAGTCTCTTCTATGTTTTCTAAATAAGAGTCTCTTCTATGTTTTCTAAACAAGAGTCTCTTCTAGGTTTTCTAAATAAGAGTCTCTTCTATGTTTTCTAAATAAGAGTCTCTTCTATGTTTTCTAAATAAGAGTCTCTTCTATGTTTTCTAAATAAGAGTCTCTTCTATGTTTTCTAAATAAGAGTCTCTTACCACTCCTCAGTGTGTGGGCCAGTTCCTCCTGGTTCATCTCCATAAGGCAGAGCAGTGTGATGTCTGTCACTCCCTCTATGGCGCGCCTCCTCTGCTCCTCGTTCTTCAAATCCTCCTCATCCTCCTCCTCCTCCTCCTCCTCCCTCTGACTCTCTGAGCCTTGTGGGTCATGTGGGAAGAGAACCCTCCAGAGCTTCTTCAGCTCCTGGTCTAGAAAAGCGTGTGCGTTCTCCTCAGCCCTCTGGAACAGAACATGAATGAGAACTTTCCTGTGAGCTGAGGACATCAGAAGCATCTGTCCTTGATTCACGTCTGGTCTAAAGAGGGAAGCCTGGAGACTCTGAGCACCACAAGAGATGCTTTTTAGTGTTCATGTAGAGCTGAAGGCTAATGTCTTGTTGGACTTTTACACACCTTGATCAGCTCTGTTTGATGCTGCTGTACAGACTGAGCACTGGTAACCTTTGACCTCTCCTGGTGTCGTCTGTGGAGAACACACACACACACACACACACACACACACACACACACACACACTGAAAAACAAAGGAAGCAGAAGCAGTAGGAAACAGGACAATGATTTTAGTTTTGAGCAAAAATCATCTGTTTGTCGCTCCTACCTCTCCTCTCTGGAGGGAAGTCCATCTTTAAACCTAACAGGATGATTCATAGACCGGTCACTCTTCATGGAGACACAGCTGGGTCCAGGGGAGTCTGCTCTCTCCTTCTGCTCTGGTCTTCAACACAACACACACACAGCTTTTACTGACACTAACCATGGTGTCCTGATACATCACTGCTGAGCTCTGAGATGGACCACAGTCACAGACACTTAGAGATCCTTTTCTCAACCCTTAGCTCTCACTCACGCTTGACCCTCAATGCACCATGGATGATGTGAATAGACAATATTATACAATAACTTTCTCCACCTCCTGAGGTAAACTCAGCTTACATCTGGACATTCACTTATTTACACACACACACACTCGCACACACACACACACACACACACACACACACACACACACACACACACACACACACACACACACACACACACACACACACTGAAAAACAAAGGAAGCAGAAGCAGTAGGAAACAGGACAATGATTTTAGTTTTGAGCAAAAATCGTCTGTTTGTCGCTCCTACCTCTCCTCTCTGGAGGGAAGTCCATCTTTAAACCTAACAGGATGATCCATAGACCGGTCACTCTTCATGGAGACACAGCTGGGTCCAGGGGAGTCTGCTCTCTCCTTCTGCTCTGGTCTTCAACACAACACACACACAGCTTTTACTGACACTAACCATGGTGTCCTGATACATCACTGCTGAGCTCTTAGATGGACCACAGTCACAGACACTTAGAGATCCTCTTCTCAACCCTTAGCTCTCACTCACGCTTGACCCTCAATGCACCATGGATGATGTGAATAGACAATATTATACAATAACTTTCTCCACCTCCTGAGGTAAACTCAGCTTACATCTGGACATTCACTTATTTACACACACACACACACACACACACACACACACACACACACACACACACACACACACACACACACACACACACACACAGAAAAACAAAGGAAGCAGAAGCAGTAGGAAACAGGACAATGATTTTAGTTTTGAGCAAAAATCGTCTGTTTGACACTCCTACCTCTCCTCTCTGAAGGGGCGTCCATCTTTAAACTGAGTAGGATGATTCATAGACCGGTCACTCTTCACGGAGACACAGCTGGGTCCAGGGGAGTCTGCTCTCTCCTTCTGCTCTGGGCTTCAACACAACACACACACAGCTTTTACTGACACTAACCATGGTGTCCTGATAAAAACAAATAGTGGATGACCCCTCTCACCCCAACCATGGACTGTTGGCCCTCCTCCCCTCTGGGAGGCGCTATAGAGACCTCTGTTCCAAGTTAAGCAGGCTTAGGAACAGCTTCTTCCCCTCAGCTGTCATCTCCCTGAACTCTGGACCACGAAGACAGCCCCCACCCCCCTGCTGCCCCCCCTGCTGCCCCCCCTGCTGCCCCCCCCCCTGCTGCCCCCCCCCCTGCTGCCCCCCCCCCTGCTGCCCCCCCCCCTGCTGCCCCCCCCCTGCTGCCCCCCCCCTCTGCTCAACACCTATTATAATAAATCAATCACCAATAAAATCAAACCACCAATGTCTTTGACTAACTGTAAACCAACTGTATCTCAGCTCCCTCCTCTCTATAGTTGACATGTTTATTACTAAGATACCTGCTTACTGTACCTGACATACATGTTTACATCTGTTATAGAACTGATCCTACTCCTCTATACACATTGATATATGACACACATTTATATATGCTCACTTCTATATACATTTACATTTATATATACAGTATTTATCCTGCTTTCAATAACTGTATACCCCTGATCACTACTTGTTAAAGTCTCTCTTACCTGTATATTCATATACCTATTATTATGATCATATCACATCTATACCTAGACTGTCTTTAACCTGTAACTGTAAATGTAACCCGAACCCTGTCAACAATATCACCTGCACTTTACTGCAACATGTAACTGTAACTCTGGTTAGATGCTACATTATTTTTGCTGTACTGTTCTTGTGCTGCAATGACAATATATTTGAATCTAATCTAATCTAGTCTAATCTAATCTAATCTAATCTGCTGAGCTCTGAGATGGACCACAGTCACAGACACTTAGAGATCCTCTTCTCACCTGTTAGCTCTGCTCTGGCGGCCATGTTCCCCAGACAGAGAGCTTTTAGAGGTAGGATCCCCCTCCTCTCTCTCCTCATTCATAGCAGACCGGAGACCCCAGCCGATTTCAAGAAGCTGGATTTGCAGGTTAACCGGAGATGTTAAGACAGAATTCAGGGAATAGCAGAATCTTCAGTTTCAGATACCAAGCTGAGACTGATCTCAGTTCAGTTATCACGGTGACTCCTGCTGTGAGCCTCACATGCTGCTTCCCTGAGGACTATACTACCAAGCAGGATGTGGGGTTAGTGAGTCACTTCAGGTTAACCCTGAGGACTATACTACCAAGCAGGATGTGGGGTTAGTGAGTCACTTCAGGTTAACCCTGAGGACTATACTACCAAGCAGGATGTGGGGTTAGTGAGTCACTTCAGGTTAACCCTGAGGACTATACTACCAAGCAGGATGTGGGGTTAGTGAGTCACTTCAGGTTAACCCTGAGGACTATACTACCAAGCAGGATGTGGGGTTAGTGAGTCACTTCAGGTTAACCCTGAGGACTATACTACCAAGCAGGATGTGGGGTTAGTGAGTCACTTCAGGTTAACCCTGAGGACTATACTACCAAGCAGGATGTGGGGTTAGTGAGTCACTTCAGGTTAACCCTGAGGACTATACTACCAAGCAGGATGTGGGGTTAGTGAGTCACTTCAGGTTAACCCTGAGGACTATACTACCAAGCAGGATGTGGGGTTAGTGAGTCACTTCAGGTTAACCCTGAGGACTATACTACCAAGCAGGATGTGGGGTTAGTGAGTCACTTCAGGTTAACCCTGAGGACTATACTACCAAGCAGGATGTGGGGTTAGTGAGTCACTTCAGGTTAACCCTGAGGACTATACTACCAAGCAGGATGTGGGGTTAGTGAGTCACTTCAGGTTAACCCTGAGGACTATACTACCAAGCAGGATGTGGGGTTAGTGAGTCACTTCAGGTTAACCCTGAGGACTATACTACCAAGCAGGATGTGGGGTTAGTGAGTCACTTCAGGTTAACCCTGAGGACTATACTACCAAGCAGGATGTGGGGTTAGTCAGGTTAATGCTGAGGATTATAATCAGGATTTGGGGTTACTGAGGTAAAGGTCCTTAATGACCTCTAACCCCTACCTGCTCCTTAATGACATCTAACCCTTATCTGTTATTTAATGACCTCTGACCCCTACCTGCTTTTTAATCACCCCTGACCCTTTCCTGCTCCTTAAAGACCCCTGACCCCTTCCTGCTCCTTAATGACCTCTGACCCCTACCTGCTCCTGAATGACCTCTGACCCCTACCTGCTCCTGAATGACCTCTGACCCCTACCTGCTCCTTTATCACATTCACTGTCAGTATCTTTGTATGAAGCTGTCTGATAAATGATTAATAAATCTTAAGATATGAGGCTGCTTATCAAAGCCATGTTTTATTAATATCTGTTATTGCACCACAAGGGGGCGTGAATACACCACTGATGTCACACACACACACACACACACACTCACATACACACACACACAAACACACACACACACACACACACACACAGTGAGATAAAATAAACCAAACATTTACATTAACAGTTAAAAACGTAGCAGACAATGAACTCAGAATGTGATGAAATGTAATAACCAGAATGTTCAGACAAAGGGAGAATTACTGAGAGGTTTACTGAGAACTGCACGAGGCCAAGTCACGTGAGACAGCACGGGCGGACTGGAACGTTCCAGAATGAACCAGTTTGGTGAGGGAGGCGCCATGACAGTCGTATATAACATTGCGTGAGACTAAGGAGGGGATCTCAACTCGGGGTTTTGTTTGTTTTGTATGTTGACTCAGTATTGAGCAAACTTTGTATCAGGACAATAATTGGCTAAATAAATATAGTTTGTTTAAATACCGCTTCTGCATCGAACGTAATCCGGCTCCTGTAGTGCTCACAGCCCTTTGGGCGCTCGACAGGGATATAGACAACTTATATAGATTTGTTTTATATAGTTTTGAACACAACAACACACACACACACACACAAACACACACACACACACACAAACACACACACACACACACACACACACACACACACACATCACGTCTTTTAAAATAAATCACCAAAGTGTTCCAGTTGGAACCGGCTCCCTGGTGCATAACAAGTTTAGAGACATACTCTTTAACCCCTTGGTCAACACTCACTACTCACCTTATAACGCTGTCCACCGTTTAGTTTATAAGGCTTGTTTCCTTAGTCTCCACAAAGAGAGGAGCTGCCTCCACCTGGTGCGTTGCTTCACTCCCTCTCCATCCCAGACAGGAGGGCCCTACAGGACCTCCTCACGACTCGTCCTCCACTAACAACACTTCACTTGGTTTGATGTTTGTTTGTTTCATTTCCAAAGAGCTAAAGGTTCTTCTTTGTGTCTTTGTGCTCAGCTCAGCCACTTCAGACGGATCTCAAATCAGTCCCACTGACGACCGCTTCCTAAACAAGTTGAATCTTTCTTCCTCCTCCTCCCTCTCCCTCCCTCCCTCTATCCTCCTCCCTCCCTCCCCATCTCTCTCCCTCCCTGTCCTCCTCCCTCCTTCCCTCACCACCTCTCTCCCTCCTCCTCCCTCTCCCTCCCTCCCTCTCTCCTCCTCCCTCCTTCTCCTTCCCTCACCATCGCTCTCCCTCCTCCTCCTCCCTCTCCCTCCCTCTCTCCTCCTCCCTCCTTCTCCTTCCCTCACCACCTCTCTCCCTCCTTCTCCTCCCTCTCCCTCCCTCCCTCTATCCTCCTCCCTCCCTTCCTCACCACCTCTCTCCCTCCCTCTCCCTCCCTCTATCCTCCTCCCTCCTTCTCCTCCCTCCCCCACATCTCTCCTCCTCACCCAAAGACAAACTCCAGCTCCCCAGAACTGTGTTGAAAGTCAAGCCTCAGTGAGGCGGCGTGTTGGGACTCAGAGTCTCCCTTGGGACAACAAGTGAGTCTCTGAGTCATTCAGTCACCGTGGTGACAGGATGAATACGCTTCATCAAACCTTGGATCAACCCTTCATTAAGTCTTGGGTTGGCTCTCTTCTTCTGGTCACTTCAAGGTTCAACATGTTTTATGAGCCATTTTAAACCAGTTCAACAGAATGCTTCCTCCCCATTCCCTCCTGCAGTGTGCGTGTGTGTGTGTGTATGTGTGTGTGTGTGTGTGTGTGTGTGTGTGTGTGTGTGAGTGTCTGTTAGAGAGAGATATATGTGTGTGTGTGTGTGAGTGAGTTTGAGGACCCATGGTGAGGAGATGGACACGCTGGGTTAGCCTTCAATTGGGTCAGTTTTGGGGTCCTCCTCCCTCCCCACTTCTCTCTCTCCTTCTCTTCTCTCCCCACCTCTCTCCCTCCTCCTCCCTCCCTATATCCTCCTCCCTCCCTCTCTCCCTCACCACCTCTCTCCCTCCTCCTCCCTCCCTCTATCCTCCTCCCTCCCTCCCTCCCTCCCTCCCTCACCACCTCTCTCTCTCCCTCCTCCTCCTCCCTCCCTCCCTCCCTCCCCACTTCTCTTCCTCTTTGTCCTCCTCCCTCCTTCTCCTCCTCCCTCCCTCACCACCTCTCTTCCTCCTCCTCCTCCCTGTGCCTCCCCCCCTCTATCCTCCTCCCTCCTTCTCCTTCTCCCTCTTCCTCCCTCACTCTATCCTCCTCCCTCCTTTTCCTCTCTGTTAGAGAAAGAGAGAGAGAGAGAGAGAGAGAGTTCAAGCGTTGAAGTGTGTGTTTTACCTAGAGTGTGTGTGTTGTGTGTGTTTAGAGAGAGAGAGAGAGAGAGAGAGAGAGAGAGAGAGAGAGAGAGAGAGTATGTTCCAGTGTTGAAGTGTGTGTTTTACCTAGAATGTGTGAGTGTGTGTGTCCACATGTGTGTGTGTGTAGCGTGGTGGTGGACCTCAGCAGGCAGAAACCCCCCCCACAGCGATGTCCATCAGGGGGGTGGCGGTGGACACTGTACTGGACTACACTCACCTGGGAGTCACCTGGATAAGAGACTGGGCCAAGAACACCCAGCGTACAAGAAGACCAGAGCCCACTCTACTTCCTGTGGAGGTCCTTCAACGTCTGAGCTATTACGCCAAGGAGGTTCTACCCGTCTGAGGTATTACGCCAAGGAGGTTCTACCCGTCTGAGGTATTACGCCAAGGAGGTCCTACCCGTCTGAGGTATTACGCCAAGGAGGTTCTACCCGTCTGAGGTATTACGCCAAGGAGGTTCTACCCGTCTGAGGTATTACGCCAAGGAGGTTCTACCCGTCTGAGGTATTACGCCAAGGAGGTTCTACCCGTCTGAGGTATTACGCCAAGGAGGTTCTACCCGTCTGAGGTATTACGCCACGGAGGTTCTACCCGTCTGAGGTATTACGCCGAGGAGGTTCTACCCGTCTGGGGTATTACGCCAAGGAGGTTCTACCCGTCTGAGGTATTACGCAGAGGAGGTTCTACCCGTCTGAGGTATTACGCCGAGGAGGTTCTACCCGTCTGAGGTATTACGCCACGGAGGTTCTACCCGTCTGAGGTATTACGCCAAGGAGGTCCTACCCGTCTGAGGTATTACACCACGGAGGTTCTACCCGTCTGAGGTATTACGCCAAGGAGGTTCTACCCGTCTGAGGTATTACACCACGGAGGTTCTACCCGTCTGAGGTATTACACCACGGAGGTTCTACCCGTCTGAGGTATTACGCCAAGGAGGTTCTACCCGTCTGAGGTATTACGCCAAGGAGGTCCTACCCGTCTGAGGTATTACACCACGGAGGTTCTACCCGTCTGAGGTATTACGCCACGGAGGTTCTACACGTCTGAGGTATTACGCCACGGAGGTTCTACCCGTCTGAGGTATTACGCCGAGGAGGTTCTACCCGTCTGAGGTATTACGCCGAGGAGGTTCTACCCGTCTGAGGTATTACGCCGAGGAGGTTCTACCCGTCTGAGGTATTACGCCGAGGAGGTTCTATCCGTCTGAGGTATTACGCCACGGAGGTTCTACCCGTCTGAGGTATTATGCGGAGGAGGTTCTACCCCTCTGAGGTATTACGCCACGGAGGTTCTACCCGTCTGAGGTATTACGCCACGGAGGTTCAACCAGTCTGAGGTATTACGCCACGGAGGTTCAACCCGTCTGAGCTATTACGCCACGGAGGTTCTACCCGTCTGAGGTATTACACCGAGGAGGTTCTACCCGTCTGAGGTATTACGGCGAGGAGGTTCTACTTGTCTGAGGTATTACGCCACGGAGGCTCTACCCGTCTGAGGTATTACGCCACGGAGGTTCTACCCGTCTGAGGTATTACGGCGAGGAGGTTCTACCCGTCTGAGGTATTATGGCGAGGAGGTTCTACCCGTCTGAGGTATTACGGCGAGGAGGTTCTACCCGTCTGAGGTATTACGGCGAGGAGGTTCTACCCGTCTGAGGTATTACGCCGAGGAGGTTCTACCCGTCTGAGGTATTACGCCGAGGAGGTTCTACCCGTCCGCGGTAGGCGGCGCCTACCGCCTTTGCGGCCGTGTTCCGGGGCAGCGGGTTGAGGGCGGTCGACGCCAACAGAACCCATTAAATCATGAGGAAGGCGGGCTCTGCTCCGGGGGTGGAACCTGATTGGTCGTTGGTTGTGTCAGAGAGGAGGAGGCTGTTCTAGCTGTGGAGCATCATGGACAGTGACTCTCAGCCTCTCCACCGGGTGCTGTCCTCATACAGGAGCAGCTTCAGCTACAGACTGTTAGCACCCAGATGCTTAAGACTGTTAGCACCCAGATGCTAGAGACTGTTAGCATCGGGTGCTAGGAGGGTGGGGTTAGTGAGTCACTTCAGGTTAACCCTGAGGACTATACTACCAAGCAGGATGTGGGGTTAGTGAGTCACTTCAGGTTAACCCTGAGGACTATACTACCAAGCAGGATGTGGGGTTAGTGAGTCACTTCAGGTTAACCCTGAGGACTATACTACCAAGCAGGATGTGGGGTTAGTGAGTCTCTTCAGGTTAACCCTGAGGACTATACTACCAAGCAGGATGTGGGGTTAGTGAGTCACTTCAGGTTAACCCTGAGGACTATACTACCAAGCAGGATGTGGGGTTAGTGAGTCACTTCAGGTTAACCCTGAGGACTATACTAGCAAGCAGGATGTGGGGTTAGTGAGTCACTTCAGGTTAACCCTGAGGACTATACTACCAAGCAGGATGTGGGGTTAGTGAGTCACTTCAGGTTAACCCTGAGGACTATACTACCAAGCAGGATGTGGGGTTAGTGAGTCACTTCAGGTTAACCCTGAGGACTATACTACCAAGCAGGATGTGGGGTTAGTGAGTCACTTCAGGTTAACCCTGAGGACTATACTACCAAGCAGGATGTGGGGTTAGTGAGTCACTTCAGGTTAACCCTGAGGACTATACTACCAAGCAGGATGTGGGGTTAGTGAGTCACTTCAGGTTAACCCTGAGGACTATACTACCAAGCAGGATGTGGGGTTAGTGAGTCACTTCAGGTTAACCCTGAGGACTATACTACCAAGCAGGATGTGGGGTTAGTCAGGTTAGTGCTGAGGATTATAATCAGGATTTGGGGTTACTGAGGTAATGGTCCTTAATGACCTCTAACCCCTACCTGCTCCTTAATGACATCTAACCCTTATCTGTTATTTAATGACCTCTGACCCCTACCTGCTTTTTAATCACCCCTGACCCTTTCCTGCTCCTTAAAGACCCCTGACCCCTTCCTGCTCCTTAATGACCTCTGACCCCTACCTGCTCCTGAATGACCTCTGACCCCTACCTGCTCCTGAATGACCTCTGACCCCTACCTGCTCCTTAATCACATTCACTGTCAGTATCTTTGTATGAAGCTGTCTGATAAATGATTAATACATCTTAAGATATGAGGCTGCTTATCAAAGCCATGTTTTATTAATATCTGTTATTGCACCACTAGGGGGCGTGAATACACCACTGATGTCACACACACACACACACACACACTCACACACACACACACACACACACACACACACACACACACACACACACACACACACACACACACACACACACACACACACACACACACACACACACACACACACACACACACACAGTGAGATAAAATAAACCAAACATTTACATTAACAGTTAAAAACGTAGCAGACAATGAACTCAGAATGTGATGAAATGTAATAACCAGAATGTTCAGACAAAGGGAGAATTATTGAGAGGTTTACTGAGAACTGCACGAGGCCAAGTCACGTGAGACAGCACGGGCGTACTGGAAGGTTCCAGAATGAACCAGTTTGGTGAGGGAGGCGCCATGACAGTCGTATATAACATTGCGTGAGACTAAGGAGGGGATCTCAACTCGGGGTTTGTTTGTTTTGTATGTTGACTCAGTATTGAGCAAACTTTGTATCAGGATAATAATTGGCTAAATAAATATAGTTTGTTTAAATACCGCTTCTGCATCGAACGTAATCGGCTCCTGTAGTGCGCACTGCCCTTTGGGCGCTCGACGGGGATATAGACAACTTATATAGATTTGTTTTATATAGTTTTGAACACAACAACACACACACACACACAAACACACACACACACACACACACACACACACACACACACACACACATCACGTCTTTTAAAATAAATCACCAAAGTGTTCCAGTTGGAACCGGCTCCCTGGTGCATAACAAGTTTAGAGACATACTCTTTAACCCCTTGGTCAACACTCACTACTCACCTTATAACGCTGTCCACCGTTTAGTTTATAAGGCTTGTTTCCTTAGTCTCCACAAAGAAAGGAGCTGCCTCCACCTGGTGCGTTGCTTCACTCCCTCTCCATCCCAGACAGGAGGGCCCTACAGGACCTCCTCACGACTCGTCCTCCACTAACAACACTTCACTTGGTTTGATGTTTGTTTGTTTCATTTCCAAAGAGCTAAAGGTTCTTCTTTGTGTCTTTGTGCTCAGCTCAGCCACTTCTCAAATCAGTCCCACTGACGACCGCTTCCTAAACAAGTTGAATCTTTCTTCCTCCTCCTCCCTCTCCCTCCCTCCCTCTATCCTCCTCCCTCCCTCCCCATCTCTCTCCCTCCCTGTCCTCCTCCCTCCTTCCCTCACCACCTCTCTCCCTCCTCCTCCCTCTCCCTCCCTCCCTCTCTCCTCCTCCCTCCTTCTCCTTCCCTCACCATCTCTCTCCCTCCTCCTCCTCCCTCTCCCTCCCTCTCTCCTCCTCCCTCCTTCTCCTTCCCTCACCACCTCTCTCCCTCCTTCTCCTCCCTCTCCCTCCCTCCCTCTATCCTCCTCCCTCCCTTCCTCACCACCTCTCTCCCTCCCTCTCCCTCCCTCTATCCTCCTCCCTCCTTCTCCTCCCTCCCCCACATCTCTCCTCCTCACCCAAAGACAAACTCCAGCTCCCCAGAACTGTGTTGAAAGTCAAGTGAGGCGGCGTGTTGGGACTCAGAGTCTCCCTTGGGACAACAAGTGAGTCTCTGAGTCATTCAGTCACCGTGGTGACAGGATGAATACGCTTCATCAAACCTTGGATCAACCCTTCATTAAGTCTTGGGTTGGCTCTCTTCTTCTGGTCACTTCAAGGTTCAACATGTTTTATGAGCCATTTTAAACCAGTTCAACAGAATGCTTCCTCCCCATTCCCTCCTGCAGTGTGCGTGTGTGTGTGTGTGTGTATGTGTGTGTGTGTGTGTGTGTGTGTGTGTGTGTGTGTGTGTGTGAGTGTCTGTTAGAGAGAGATATATGTGTGTGTGTGTGAGTGAGTTTGAGGACCCATGGTGAGGAGATGGACACGCTGGGTTAGCCTTCAATTGGGTCAGTTTTGGGGTCCTCCTCCCTCCCTCCCCACTTCTCTCTCTCCTTCTCTTCTCTCCCCACCTCTCTCCCTCCTCCTCCCTCCCTATATCCTCCTCCCTCCCTCTCTCCCTCACCACCTCTCTCCCTCCTCCTCCCTCCCTCTATCCTCCTCCCTCCCTCCCTCCCTCCCTCCCTCCCTCCCTCCCTCACCACCTCTCTCCCTCCTCCTCCTCCTCCCTCCCTCCCTCCCTCCCCACTTCTCTTCCTCTTTGTCCTCCTCCCTCCTTCTCCTCCTCCCTCCCTCACCACCTCTCTTCCTCCTCCTCCTCCCTGTGCCTCCCCCCCTCTGTAACGGACCACTTGAACCTGTCTATTAAACCTGTCTAGGCATTATCCTTTCGCTACCCGTTCGATACCCGTAGGCCTACATAAATGTGTCCCTATTGGCGCACCGTAGATCAGTACAGCTGGAAGCGCCGGTTACGTGATGTAGTCGGCAGCAGGAAAGTTTGGTGCGTCTTTGTATCGCTTTTGTATTCCTGACTTTTATCCTTTTTGTATTCCCATGTATTGATCGTGTTTTAAACGGACCCTTTTTGGATTATGTTTGCATTCCTTGGAGAGCGCAGCAAGGTATGCTTTGTTGTTTATTTTGATCATAGTTGTAACTCTGTAGTTCGATACCAATGTTATTTAGTTTAGTGTTTGTACTGTACTGTGGAAACCGTTATGTGAAATGTTTGTTTGTCTGTTTATGTACGTTTCCAACGCAGTTTTCACGGTGCTAAGATGACGTCACGGATGGACATTAAATAAAGATCGTCTTAAGCATCAGTCGAGACTTTGTCGTTTGGATCCAAGGGCTGTAACAGTGAAAACTTGATCGCTACGTCTGGGTCTCCTGCCATGCTGTGTTGCTGTCTTCATTGTCAACAACCCCGCGTTCATCTGGTCCACGCACTCGGGCAAGGACGTATATTGACAGCAATTTGAAGAGACTGCATGGTGCGGTGAGAGACTCTGATCAACAAACAAACGAACTGAACTGCTACTTGTTGATAGTTAGATTGATACAAACTATAGTAGCCTAAGCATGCTGTGTTTGTGAATTAAGAATGTTTTGAGATGGTTATGAAATGTTAATGTTGGCTTTTTGAACTGCTGTGCTAGATGATTTATCATGTTTCATGGTTTCAGGTTTGAATGGTTTGATTTGAACTTGTAAAAAAAAAAAAAAAAACCCTTCACCTGGAACTTGAAGTTACAATTCGCTATGCTAAATTCCATTAGCTGTGCCCAAGCTCCCTTTGATTGGACAATTTAAAATATTGATGCTTTGAGGGCTCAATATTTAATGTTTATTTTAATGAGGTGAGCAACAGGCTATTGCACAGAAGTCCGCAAGCCACAGCTATCTAGTTTCAGTGATCTGAATTCACACATTCATTTGCAATAGATATCAAAATGTCAGTGGACGGAGAAAAGGGAAAAGTCCCTGATGACAAGGACTTAGGTCCTGAAGAAGATCCTTCACCAGTTGAAGAAGATAAAAAGCCTACTGACTCACAAGAAACTGCCACTGGTTCTCGCCAGCGGCAGCTAACAGATAAGGGCAAACAAATGCGTGAAGAACAAGGTAAAAAACTTTTAAAGGCATTTCTGAAAACTTATGAATCCTGGAAGAAAATAGCAAGAGAGTCTAGGACAATACTTAAGAAATTCTGTCTGAAGGAAGATCTGGAGAAAATAAACAAAGACATTCAATTTGGATATGACCATGTAATTCAAAATTATGAGGCACTCCAACGCAATGGTCTTAATACTACAGATGTTGTTCAAAAAATGGATGCTTGTAGCACACTGACTGCAGAGATAGGTGATCTTGTGAGTAAACGACTGGAAGTAGGTCTAGACCAAGGGACTTTTAAAGAGGAAGTCGAAAAGGAAAGAGTGCGAATGACTCTAAATCGTGATGAACATCAATCTATTTTTGGTGGCACTAACACAGAGAGTGTAATTTCTGAAAATATAGACAACCTGTCTGTTATTAGCAGAGCCTCTAGTAAGCGAGTCGATGCAGAGGCTGAACTTGCGGCTAAAGTAGAACAAGCTAAGTCTATGCAGGAGATACAGGTTCAGCATGCTAAACTTAGTAAGCTGGAAAGTGAATGGAAATTACATGAGTCACAAATGATGGTGCAAATGAAACAGAGGCAGGCTGAGGTCGAACTGCATCTCGAGGAGGAAAAAACAAAGTTGAAAATGATGCATGCAAACATGGATGTTAAAGTGGCTGCAGCTCGAGTGCGGGCATACAATCAGCTTGAAGGTGATGTAGTGGGAGAGCCCAACACCACTGTCCCAGTCATCGTAACAACTCCAGCTGTTAATTTGAACCACCAACCAGGCACCACTGTTGCACTGTCCCAATCACAAGAACTCTCTCAGAGTTTTGCAGTCAAGCTGGCAGAAGCAGTTGCGAGCTCACTTAGCTTAAACCGTCTGCCTGTTCCTGAGCCAACCATGTTTGCAGGTGATCCTTTGAAGTTTGTTGACTTTAAGATGACATTTACAACTCTGATTGACAGAAAACCTATCCCTCCTAGTGAAAAAATGCTGTATTTGAAAGGTTACCTCACAGGCGAGGCACGCAAGGCTGTGGAGGGATTCTTTTACCGGAGTTCTGAAGATGCATACGAAGGCGCCTGGGCTGTGTTAAAGGACCGGTATGGAAACCCATTTATCATGCAGAAAGCATTTCGGGACAAGCTCATGAAATGGCCTAAAGTTGCCCCAAATGATCCTTTCGCGCTGAGAGATTTTGCAGACTTCTTAAAGGGCTGCGCTGAGGCTATGCCCCACGTTAAGGGCTTGTCTATTTTAAATGATAGTGAGGAAAATCATAAGCTGTTGAGGAAACTACCAGATTGGGTTGTACGCAAATGGAGCAGACTTGTAGTAGAAGAACTCGATAGATCCGGAGAATATCCCACATTTGAACGTTTTACCGAGTTTGTGCAGAAGGAAGCCCGCATAGCCTGTAATCCTATTGCCTCTCCGTTCTTGTTTAGCTCCAAATCAGCAGAGGATAAGTTGCCCGGGAAGGCAAATGCATTCAGCACTAGCGCTCAAGTGAAAGACCATATACCAGAAAGCCTCCCTGGTTTTAGGTCAAGGCTACCGTGCATTATCTGTAAAGAAGAGTTTCATGGTATTGCTAGGTGCCCAGCTTTCGCTTCCAAGTCCATGGCAGATAAAAGGTTGTTTATTCATCAGAATTATTTGTGCTTTGGGTGTCTGCGCAAAGGACATGTCACTAAAGACTGTAGGACTCGACATATCTGTGGAGTGTGTGGCCGACGTCACCCAACATGTTTACACGAGGAAAGAGAGACAAGGTTTGGGGAAGCAGCAAATGGGTTTCGGACTTTCACAGAAGGAGAAAGAAACCAGGAGGTCCATAGGGTCTTGAGCCACGCGCTAGTTCAGAATGCTTCTGCCACCTCTAGCATTGTTCCAGTTTTCTTGTCATCTGCAAGAGATCCTCAGAAGGAGATTCTCACATATGCTCTTCTTGACACACAGAGCGATTCAACCTTTGTCTTGGAAAGTCTAGTCAGAGAATTGAACGTGGCATCTCGACCATTGCAGCTGAAGCTTAGTACAATGACTGCCATTGACACAATCATAGCCAGCCACAGTGTGTGTGATTTGCAAGTTCGAAGTTTCTATTCGGATAATCGGATACAGTTACAGCAATCATATACACGTGACTTCATTCCGGTTGATAGATCCTGTATACCAACCAAGACTACAGCATTGCAGTGGCCACATCTCAAACATCTGGACGATAAGTTGCCAACACTCCAGGAGTGTGATGTGGGACTGTTGATTGGTTACAATTGTCCTTCAGCTCTGGCCCCCATTGAAGTCATCATGGGTGGTGCGAATGAGCCGTTTGCCCAGAAAACAGAGCTGGGATGGAGTATCATAGGAGCAGCCAATCCCCACCTTGATAGGCAGGGAAGTCAAAGCTATGTACACAGAGTTGCTGTAAGAGAACTGCCAGTCCCATTAGCCTCAGATGTTTTGAGGGTGCTGGAGTCCGACTTCAGTGAGAAGAATTCTGAGGGCAAATACATCTCACAAGATGACGTGCGTTTCATACAGCTCCTTAGTGAGAATATTCAGCAGAAAGAGGATGGCCACCTGGAGATGCCTCTCCCGTTCAGAGGTGATAGTCCTCCCTTGTTGCCAAACAATAAGAAATTGGCCACTATTCGCTTGCAACATCTAAAGAGGAAGCTTAAGGCCAATCAACAACTCTATGATCATTACACAGCCTTTATGAAGGATGTAATCGACAATGGTGATGCGGAGCTAGCTCCAGAGGCACCTTCGGGAGAGATCGTTTGGTACATACCACACCATGGTGTGTACCATCCCAAGAAGCCTAACAAGTTAAGAGTCGTTTTTGATTGTTCGGCTAAATTCTGTGGCATCTCCTTAAATGACACCTTGCTGACGGGCCCAGATCTGATAAATTCCTTGGTGGGAGTTCTCTTCCGCTTTAGGAAGGAAGCAGTGGCCATCATCTGTGATATTGAAAGGATGTTTCACCAGTTCTTTGTTACACCTGAGCATCGTACTTACCTGAGGTTTCTATGGTGGGAGCATGGAGACCTTGATCGCGAGCCAAAAGAATATCAGATGGCAGTCCACCTGTTTGGTGCCGCTTCCTCTCCAGGGTGCGCTAACTTTGGCCTTAAATACTTGGCGCATCAATACAAGGCACGCTATCCCACTGCAGCATCATTCATAGAGAGCAGTTTCTATGTTGATGATGGCCTAGTTAGTGTTCCAACAATTAAAATGGCTTCAGAGCTGATCGTTGAAGCCCAAGAGTTGTGTAAAGGAGGAGGGTTACGACTCCACAAATTCAACTCGAATGAGAGCAAGGTTCTTGGTTGTATCAAACCGTCTGAAAGTGCAATAAATGCAGAACGTCTTGATCTAAAACCAGATTCAGCCTCTGTGGAACATGCACTGGGCATCCAGTGGTTGATTGATAGTGACAGTTTCAGCTTCAACGTAAATTTGAACAACAAGCCTGACACCCGCCGTGGCATTCTGTCGGTCATAGCTTCTTTGTACGATCCTCTGGGGTTTGTTGCCCCATTCGTTTTGAGTGGAAAGTGCATTCTTCAGGAGCTGTGCCGTAGAAGCATTGGCTGGGATGATCTGCTCCCTGAAGACTTGTATCCACGGTGGGAGGAATGGGAGAATGGTCTCCGCAGTCTGAGAGGGGTCACAATTCCCAGATGTTACCACCCAAAAGAATTTGGCAGAATTGTGAGGGTAGAATTGCACCATTTTTCAGATGCTAGTAATGTGGGATATGGTGCATGCTCTTACCTGAGGTATAAGAATGACGAAGATACAGTCCACTGCAGTCTAGTCATGGCCAAAGCAAGAGTTGCTCCAACAAAGCTCATGAGCATTCCCCGTCTTGAACTTTCTGCTGCTGTGACGGCAGCCAGGTTAAGTGTTCTCTTGAAATTAGAGCTTAACATGAAAGTCGATGAGGAATTTTTCTGGACAGACTCTCAAGTCGCTCTTGCGTATATTAACAACGAAGTGCGAAGATTTCACGTCTTTGTAGCAAATCGTGTCCAGCTGATCAGAGAGAACACCAGTCCGAGCCAGTGGCACTATGTTGGCACAAAACAAAACCCGGCTGACCACGCCTCTAGGGGGCTCCGTGCCTCTGACATCCTGTCATCAAATTGGCTATCAGGCCCTGAATTCCTCTGGAAGGATGAAGTCCAAGAGGAATCAAGGCCATCAACTGACTTGCTGATTGGTGACCCAGAGGTCAGAGCGGTGAAGGCATTTGCCACAATAAGCAGTAATCGCACTGATATCATTGACCGTCTGGCTAAGGTTTCATCATGGACAACACTCCTCAAAGTAGTGGCAAGAATAAGGAGACTGGCATCCAAGCAAAAGTATCCCACTGATGTTTTGACTGTCGTAGAGCGTGAGGGTGCTGCTAGTGCAGTGATCAAGCTTGTACAACAGCAGGCATTCAGTCAAGAGATAAAGATGCTTGAAGCTGGGGGAAATCTTCCTTGCACCAGTCCTCTTTTCTCCCTCGACCCAGTTCTGAGAGAGGGCATGCTTTGTGTAGGCGGGAGACTGAAACATTCATCTCTTAGTGAAGAATTCAGGCACCCATGCATTCTGCCAAAAGCTGGTCACATCACTCAGCTCATCTTGTCTCACTATCACTCTCAAGTTTGCCACCAGGGTAGGAGTCAAACTCAGATGGAGCTTAGAGCAAATGGATTTTGGATCATCAGCTGCAGCAAGTTAGTTGCTAAGGTGATACACAAGTGTGTTAAATGCAGAAAGTTGAGGCGCCCTGTTGAAGAACAACGTATGGCTGAACTTCCTAAAGAGCGTGTTGAAGCTTCTGCCCCATTCACTTACTGTGGAATGGATTGCTTTGGGCCGTTTATCATTAAAAGGAATCGGAAAGAGCATAAAAGGTATGGCCTGATATTTACTTGTCTCTATTCCCGAGCCGTCCATTTGGAGATGTTAGAAGATCTATCCACCGATTCCTTTATCAATGCCCTGCGGTGCTTCATCAGCCTAAGAGGAGCTGTGCGCCATCTTAACTGTGACCAAGGCAGGAATTTCGTAGGTGCCAGGAATGAGCTAGGAAAGGCACTGAAACAATGCAACAACCAAGCCTTGCAGATGTTCTTGGCCGACAAACAGTGCGAGTTTGTCCTTAATGCTCCATCAGCAAGCCACGCCGGTGGTGTTTGGGAGCGTCAGATACGCACCATCCGAAATGTTCTGAATGCCACCCTGACTCAAAGTCAAGGTAGACTTGATGATGCTTCCCTCAGGACACTGTTTTATGAGGCCATGGCTATTGTTAATAGCCGTCCCTTAACAGTAGATGGAATAAATGACCCCACTTCTCTAGAGCCTCTAACCCCCAACCACCTAGTTCAAATGAAGTCAAAGGGTGCCCTTCCGCCTCCAGGAGAGTTTGTGAGAGAGGATTTGTACAGTACAAAGCGCTGGCGCCGGGTTCAATATCTTATTGAGCAGTTCTGGAGTCGTTGGAAGAGGGAGTACCTCCTGAACATCTCAACGCGTCAGAAGTGGCATGTGGCCCGGCGTAACCTCGAAGTTAATGATGTAGTCATCATAAAGGAGGACCTCCTCCCAAGAAACCAGTGGCAGTTGGGGCGAATAGTGGAAAGAACTGTAGACGGGGATGGCCTAGTGCGAAGAGTGAGATTGCAAGTCGGAGATAGGAACTCAAAAGGGCTTGGCGCTCAGGCTAAACTCTCAACTATAGAAAGACCAGTTCAAAAGCTAGTGCTTCTCCTCGAAACTGAATAATAGGTGGCAGACATGCGTACATATAGTAGCACGACGATGCTGATTTGCATAATTCTCTAAAGTCAAGATAAATGGTCCTTTGGTCTTTAATCATTCATGATTATTTTTGTGTTATATCATGAAGTGATTGGGGGGAGTGTAACGGACCACTTGAACCTGTCTATTAAACCTGTCTAGGCATTATCCTTTCGCTACCCGTTCGATACCCGTAGGCCTACATAAATGTGTCCCTATTGGCGCACCGTAGATCAGTACAGCTGGAAGCGCCGGTTACGTGATGTAGTCGGCAGCAGGAAAGTTTGGTGCGTCTTTGTATCGCTTTTGTATTCCTGACTTTTTATCCTTTTTGTATCCCCATGTATTGATCGTGTTTTAAACGGACCCTTTTTGGATTATGTTTGCATTCCTTGGAGAGTGCAGCAAGGTATGCTTTGTTGTTTATTTTGATCATAGTTGTAACTCTGTAGTTCGATACCAATGTTATTTAGTTTAGTGTTTGTACTGTACTGTGGAAACCGTTATGTGAAATGTTTGTTTGTCTGTTTATGTACGTTTCCAACGCAGTTTTCAAGGTGCTAAGATGACGTCACGGATGGACAATAAATAAAGATCGTCTTAAGCATCAGTCGAGACTTTGTCGTTTGGATCCAAGGGCTGTAACAGTCTCCTTTACTCTTATCATGCTGGCCTTAAGGTAGTCGATTCACGCCCCCTAGTGGTGCAATGACAGATATGAATAAAACATGAGTTTGATAAGCAGCCTCAATATTTGTTAGTCATTTATCAGACAGCTTCTTACAAAGATACTGACAGTGAATACATGTGATTAAGGATCAGGTAGGGGTCAGAGGTCATTAAGGAGCAGGTAGGGGTCAGAGGTCATTAAGGAGCAGGTAGGGGTCAGACGTCATTAAGGAGCAGGTAGGGGTTAGGGGTGATTAAGGAGAAGGTACGACCGCACTCCTGTACATGGTACAAACACCATCATAAAGTTTGCCGACGACACAACGGTGGTGGGCCTCATCAAAAACAATGATGAGGCAGCCTACAGGGAGGAGGTTCAGCACCTGGTGGCGTGGTGTACTGACAACAACCTGGCCCTCAACACCAAGAAGACCAAGGAGCACATCGTCGACTTCAGGAAGACCAGAGCTGGCGCACATGCCCCCATCCTCATCAACGGAGCGGAGGTTGAGCTTGTCTCCAGCTTCAAATTCCTGGGGGTCCACATCTCCGAGGACCTCTCCTGGTCCCTCAACACGGCCTCACTGGTAAAGAAGGCTCACCAGCCTCTCTTCTTCCTGAGGAGACTGAGGAAAGCCCACCTGTCACCTCAGATTCTGGTCAACTTTTACCGGTGTGCTATTGAAAGCATCCTCACCAACTGCATCACAGTGCGGTACGGCAACTGCACTGTTTCCGACCGGAAAGCGCTGCAGAGGGTGGTGAAAACCACCCAACGCATCGTTGGACTACCCCTCCCTGCAATAAACACTACCCACCACAAACGGTGTCTGAGGAAGGCACAACAAAAAGTGGATGACCCCTCTCACCCCAACCATGGACTGTTTGCCCTCCTCCCCTCCGGGAGGCGCTATAGAAACCTCTGTTCCAAGTCAAGCAGGCTTGACAGCTTCTTCCCCTCAGCTGTCATCTCCCTGAACTCTGCACCACGAAGACAGCCCCCCCCCCCCCTGCTGTACCCCCCTGCTGCCCAAACCCTGCTGCCCCTCCCCCCCTGCTGCTGCACCTCTGCTGTTCCCCCCCGACTGCCCCCCCCTGCTGCTGCACCCCCCCTGCTGACGCCCCTGCCCCATACCTCTGCTAACACCTATAATAATCACCACCAATGTCTCTGACTAACTGTACATATTTATTACTAAGATACCTGTTTACTGTACCTGCCATATATATTTAAAACTGCTGATAGAACTGCTCCTACTCCTGTATATATATATACATTTATATATGCCATACATTTATACATGCTCACTTGTATATACATTTACATTTATATATTTTGTTTCCCAAAGTGGTTTTCTATTGGCTCCGCCCCCTGGCTCCAGTGAGGGTGGGTTGGACAGCGGTTGAAAGGTGACTATAGGACCAGATTAATAACCAGGTAACCATGACGACAAGGTGCCAGTAAGGGCTTGGTGAACAAGGAGATACCGATGTCTTACTGTTAGGGATGTCCACCCAAGCTCTTCTTACAAGAACCAATGGGGTGTGGAATAACCGTCATGAGGGGAACACATCTTGGAGAGGAGGATGACCTGAATCTAGGGCTTTACGAGTGGAGGCGTGTCTCCAGATAACATAACAGCCTCAACCATCCACTTCCTGATGAACTTTGGAACCTTAGCTTTGGATAAATAGATATCAAGATAGTGTCAGTGACAGTTCCACGTTGACCTCTGAACCCTGACTGGTGCTGACATAACACACCATCTGTTGAGAGGTGAGCTGATTATTAACTAAGGCCTCCAGGATATGAGCAAGAAGGGACAATGTGGAAATTGGCCGATAGTTATTGAGATCATTTTCATCACGCCTTTATCCAGTGGGACTACATGTGACAGGACTATATTCTATATAAGTGTGTGTGTGTGTGTGTGTGTATTTTTTTAAATGTGTGTGTATTTAAATGTGTGTTTGTGTATTTATAAATGTGTGTGTTTCTATAAGTGTGTGTGTATTTATATAAATGTGTGTGTGTATTTATATAAATGTGTGTGTGTATTTATAAATGTGTGTATTTATATAAATGTGTGTGCATTTTAATATGTGTGTGTGTATTTCTATAAGTGTGTGTGTATTTATATAAATGTGTGTGTATTTATATAAGTGTGTGTGTGTATTTATATAAGTGTGTGTGTGTGTATTTATAAATGTGTGTGTATTTCAATATGTGTTTGTGTGTGTATTTATAAATGTGTGTGTATTTCAATAAGTGTGTGTGTATTTATATACGTGTGTGTGTATTTATAAGTGTGTGTGTATTTATATAAGTGTGTGTGTATTTATAAATGTGTGTGGATTTCAATATGTGTTTGTGTGTGTATTTATAAATGTGTGTGTATTTCTATAAGTGTGTGTGTATTTATATACGTGTGTGTATTTATAAGTGTGTGTGTATTTATATAAGTGTGTGTGTATTTATAAATGTGTGTGTATTTCAATATGTGTTTCTGTGTGTATTTATAAATGTGTGTGTATTTATAAAAGTGTGTGTGTATTTCTATTGTATTTCTAAGTGTGTGTGTGTTTGTGTGAGTCTGAGGTGGGGGAGGTAAGGACGTGAGGAGGTGAGGGAGGTGAAGAGATGAGGAGGTGAGGAGGTGGGGGAGGTGAGAAGGTGGGGAGGTGAGGAGGTGAGGAGGTGGGGGAGGTGAGGATGTGAGGAGGTGAGGAGGTGGGGGAGGTGAGAAGGTGGGGAGGTGAGGAGGTGAGGAGGTGGGGGAGGTGAGGATGTGTGGAGGTGGGGGATGTGAGGGAGGTGGGGGAGGTGAGGAGGTGAGGAGGTGGGGGAAGTGAGGAGGTGGGGGAGGTGAGGAGGTGGGAGAGGTGTGGAGGTAACGGAGGTTGGGAGGTGAGGAGGTGGGGGAGGTTGGGAGGTGAGGAGGTGGGGGAGGTGGGGGAGGTGAGGAGGTGAGGGAGGTGAGGAGGTGGGAGAGGTGTGGAGGTAACGGAGGTTGGGAGGTGGGGGAGGTGGGGAGGTGGGGAGGTGGGGAGGTGGGAGGTGGGGGAGGTGAGGGAAGTGAGGGAAGTGAGGAGGTGGGGGAGGTGGGGGAGGTGAGGGGAGGTGAGGAGGTGGGAGAGGTGTGGAGATGAGGAGGTGGGGAGGTGGGGGAGGAAAGGAGGTGGGGAGGTGGGGAGGTGAGGAGATGAGGAGGTGGGGAGGTGAGGAGGTGGGGGATGTGAGGGGAGGTGAGGAGGTGGGAGAGGTGAGGAGGTGGGAGAGGTTTGGAGGTGAGGAGATGAGGAGGTGGGGGAGGAAAGGAGGTGAGGAGGTGGGGAGGTGAGGAGGTGGGGAGGTGAGGAGGTGAGGAGGTGAGGAGGTGAGGATGTTGGGAGGTGAGGAGGTGGGGGAGGGGGGAGGTGAGGAGGTGGGGAGGTGAGGAGGTGAGGCGGTGGGGGAGGTTAGGGAGGTGAGGAGGTGAGGGAGGTGAGGGAGGTGGGGAGGTGAGGACGTGGGTAGGTGAGGGAGGTGAAGAGATGAGGAGGTGAGGAGGTGGGGGAGGTGAGGAGGTGGGGGAGGTGAGGAGGTAAGGGGGTGGTGGAGGAGAGGGGTGAGGAGGTGAGGGAGGTGATGGACGTGAGGAGGTGAGGGAGAAGAGGAGTTGGGGAGGTGAGGAGGTGAGGGAGGTGATGGAGGTGAGGAGGTGAGGGAGAAGAGGAGTTGGGGAGGTGAGGGAGGTGAGGGAGGTGAGGAGGTGAGGGAGAAGAGGAGTTGGGGAGGTGAGGGAGGTGAGGAGGTGAGGAGGTGAGGGAGGTGAGGAGGTGAGGAGGTGAGGAGGTGAGGAGGTGAGGGTGGTGGGGAGGTGAGGGTGGTGGGGGAGGTGAGGAGGTGAGGGTGGTGGGGAGGTGAGGGAGAAGAGGAGTTGGGGAGGTGAGGGTGGTGGGGGAGGTGAGGAGGTGAGGGAGGTGGGGAGGTGAGGAGGAGAGGGAGGTTGGCCGCTCCCTCTTCCTCGTGACCAGCACACAGTCCTATAGAACATTCAGTTCTATAGGACTGTCAGTTGGTTTGTTTACGTGGTTCCATGTCCAATAAACGTCCCGTTTGGACTTTGAATTCACCTCCGACTCCCGTCTCTCAGCACTACAGGGTGTGTGTTTCTATATGGGTTTGTGTGTGTTTTATAAATGTGTGTGTATTTTAATGTGTGTTTGTGTATTTATAAATGTGTGTGTTTCTATAAGTGTGTGTGTATTAATATAAATGTGTGTGTGTGTATTTATAAATGTGTGTATTTATATAAATGTGTTTTTATTTTAAAATGTGTTTGTTTGTGTATTTATAAATGTGTGTGCATTTCTATAAGTGTGTGTGTGTATTTATAAATGTGTGTGCATTTCCATAAGTGTGTGTGTGTATTTCTATAAGTGTGTCTGTATTTTTAAGTGTGTGTGTGTATTTCTAAGTGTGTGTATTTCTATAAGTGTGTGTGTATTTATAAATGTGTGTGTGTTTCGATAAGTTTGTGTGTTCTTCTATAAGTGTGTGTGCATTTATAAATGTGTGTGTGTGTGTGTATTTATATATTTGTTTGTGTGTATTTCTATAAGTGTGTGTGTATTTGTATACGTGTGTGTATTTATAAATGTGTGTGTATTTATAAAAGTGTGTGTGTATTTCTATACGTTTGTGTGTATTTATATACATGTGTGTATTTCTAAGTGTGTGTATTTCTATAAGTGTGTGTGTATTTATAAATGTGTGTGTATTTCAATATGTGTTTGTGTGTGTATTTATAAATGTGTGTGTATTTATAAAAGTGTGTGTGTATTTCAATAAGTGTGTGTGTGTTTGTGTTAGTCTGAGGTGGGGGAGGTAAGGACGTGAGGAGGTGGGGAGGTGAGGAGGTGAGGAGGTGAGGCGGTGAGGAGGTGAGGCGGTGAGGCGGTGGGGGAGGTTAGGGAGGTGAGGAGGTGAGGTGTTGAGGGAGGTGAGGGAGGTGGGGGAGGTGAGGACGTGGGGATGTGAGGGAGGTGAAGAGATGAGGAGGTGAGGAGGTCGGAGAGGTGAAGAGGTGGGGAGGTTAGGGAGATGGAGGAGGTGGGGGAGGTGAGGAGGTGAGGAGGTGGTGGATGTGAGGAGGTGGGGGAGATTTGGGAGGTGAGGAGGTGTGTGATATGTGTTTGTTTGTGTATTTATAAATGTGTGTGTATTTATAAAAGTGTGTGTGTGGGTGTTTGTGTGAGTCTAAGGTGGGGGAGGTAAGGACATGAGGAGGTGAGGGAGGTGAAGAGGTGAAGAGATGAGGAGGTGAGGAGGTGGGTGAGGTAAGGACATGAGGAGGTGAGGGAGGTGAAGAGGTGAAGAGATGAGGAGGTGAGGAGGTGGGTGAGGTAAGGACGTGAGGAGGTGAGGAGGTGAAGAGATGAGGAGGTGAGGAGGTGGGGGAGGTGGGACGGTGAGGAGGTAGGGGAAGTGAGAAGGTGGGGGAGGTGAGGAGGTT
Source organism: Muraenolepis orangiensis (assembly GCA_027704905.1). Classification (NCBI taxonomy): domain Eukaryota; kingdom Metazoa; phylum Chordata; class Actinopteri; order Gadiformes; family Muraenolepididae; genus Muraenolepis; species Muraenolepis orangiensis. Next base: position 36,994 of record JANIIK010002123.1, on the reverse strand, counting down.
AGGGAGGTGGGGGAGGTGAGGAGGTTGAGGAGGTAGGGAGGTGTGGAGGTGGGGGAGGTGAGGAGGTGGGGGAGGTGGGGGAGGTGAGGAGGTTGAGGAGGTGAGGAGGTGAGGAGGTGAGGAGGTTGAGGAGGTAAGGAGGTGAGGAGGTGAGGAGGTGAGGAGGTTGAGGAGGTAGGGAGGTGAGGAGGTGGGGGAGGTGAGGAGGTGGGGGAGGTGAGGAGGTTGAGGAGGTAGGGGAGGTGTGGAGGTGGGGGAGGTGAGGAGGTTGAGGAGGTAAGGAGGTGAGGAGGTGGGGGAGGTGAGGAGGTGAGGAGGTTGAGGAGGTAGGGAGGTGTGGAGGTGGGGGAGGTGAGGAGGTTGAGGAGGTGGGGAGGTGGGGAGGTGAGGAGGTGAGGAGGTTGAGGAGGTGGGGAGGTGGGGAGGTGAGGAGGTGAGGAGGTTGAGGAGGTAGGGAGGTGAGGAGGTAGGGAGGTGAGGAGGTTGAGGAGGTAGGGAGGTGAGGAGGTAGGGAGGTGAGGAGGTTGAGGAGGTAGGGAGGTGAGGAGGTAGGGAGGTGAGGAGGTTGAGGAGGTAGGGAGGTGAGGAGGTAGGGAGGTGAGGAGGTTGAGGAGGTAGGGAGGTGACACCTTCTGGTCACTTTAAGATTCAACATGTTTTATTAGCCTTTTTAAACAAGTTCAATGGAATGCTTCCACCCAATTCCTATAAATAAATCAATAAAGTCCATCTATCTATCTATCTATCAATCTATCTACCTCTACTCCTTCCCCCACATCTCTCCCTCCTTCTCCTCCCTCCCCCACCTCTTTCTCCTTCCTTCTCCTCCCTCACCACTTCTCTCTCTCTCTCTCTCCCTTTCTTCTCTCGCCACCTCTCTCTCTTCTTGTCCTCCTCCCTCGTCACCTCTCTCCCTCCTCCTCCCTCTTCCTTGACCTCTCTATTGTCCTCGCTCCTTCTCCACCCTCCCCCAAACCCTCTTTCTCCTCCCTCCCCCACCTTTCTCTCTCTCCTTCTTCTCCTCCTTCCCTCCCTCTATCCTCCTCCCTCCTTCCCCTCCCCCACCACCTCTCTTCCTCCCTCCCTCTATCCTCTCTCCCTCCTTCTACTGCTCCCTCCCTCCCTCACAACCTCTCTCCCTCCTCCTCCCTGTCCCTCCCTACCTCTATCCTCCTCCCTCCTTCTCCTCCCCACCTCTCTACCTCCTCCCTCCCTCCCTCCCTCCCTCCCTCCCTCCCTCCCTCCCTCCCTCCCTCCCTCCCTCCTTCCCTCCCTCTCTCCTCCTCCTCCCACTCCCTCCCTCCCTCTCACCTCTCTCCCTCCTCCTCTCCCTCCCTCCCTCCTCCTCTCCCTCCCTCCCTCTATCCTCCTCCCTCCCTCACCACCTCTCTCCCTCCCTCCCTCCTCCCTCTCCCTCTCTCCCTCTATCCTCCTCCCTCCTTCTCCCTCCCTCACCACCTCTCTCCCTCTCCCTCTCCCTCCTCCTCCTCCCTCTCCCTCTCTCCTCCTCCTCCCTCCTTCTCCTTCCCTCACCACCTCTCTCCCTCCTCCTCCCTCTCTCTCCCTCCCTCTATCCTCCTCCTCCTTCTCCTTCCCTCACCTCCTCTCTCCCTCCTCCTCCCTCTCCCTCCCTCCCTCTATCCTCCTCCCTCCTTCTCCTCCCTCCCCCACATCTCTCCTCCTCACCCAAAGACAAACTCCAGCTCCCCAGAACTGTGTTGAAAGTCAAGCCTCAGTGAGGCGGCGTGTTGGGACTCAGAGTCTCCCTTGGGACAACAAGTGAGTCTCTGAGTCATTCAGTCACCGTGGTGACAGGATGAATACGCTTCATCAAACCTTGGATCAACCCTTCATTAAGTCTTGGGTTGGCTCTCTTCTTCTGGTCACTTCAAGGTTCAACATGTTTTATGAGCCATTTAAACCAGTTCAACAGAATGCTTCCTCCCCATTCCCTCCTGCAGTGTGTGTGTGTGTGTGTGTGTGTGTGTGTGTGT
>JANIIK010002123.1:2500-30000 GCA_027704905.1 Muraenolepis orangiensis | reverse complement strand
ACGCATATATGCACACACACACACACACACATAGAAGTCCACAGACATACACACATAGAACCACACATATACAGTATACACACACAAAAGTACACACACACGCATATATAAAAACCCACACATAGAAATACACATACATACAACAACAAAAAAACACACAAACACACACACCATATGTATACACACACACACACTTATATAAATACACACACACACATTTATGCACACATGCACACAAACACACATATTTAGACACACATACATGTGTGTTTCACATATAGAAGTACACACACACACACCCACACATAGAAGTATACACACACATACAAAAACACACACACATATAGAAGTACACACACATGCACACAGACACATATATCACACACATGCATGCATGTGTGTGTGTGTGTGTGTGTGTGTGTGTGTGTGTGTGTTTCCATATATGTGTGTGTATTTGATATATGTGTCTATGTGTCTATGTGTGTGTGTGCATGCATGCATGCATGCACACACACACACATAGACACTTAGAATACACACACAGGCATATATAAGTACACACACACATATAGAAGTGCACACACACACATATACACAGACATATTTATATACATTTACAAACACAAACATACATAAAAATGCACACACACACACTTATTTATATACATATACACACATACAAATACACACACACTTATGTATATACATATACACACATACAAATACACGTTCCACGGAGAACAGGAGGACACGTGACTGTGATGAGGTCAGAGCTGCATGTTGGAGCACCGGGTCCATCCGTACGGTTTACTACCAAACAAAGAGCACTGTTTTAAGGTAGGGATCCTACGTATGGTTTATGAGACCAGCCTGCACACACACACACACACACACACACACACACACACACACACACACACACACACACACACACACACACACATACAAACACACACACACACACACACACACACACACACACACACACACACACACACACACACACACACACACACACACACACACACACACACACACACACACACACACACACACACACACACACACACACACACAAATATATAGAAGTACACACACACACACACACACACACACACACATACACATATATATAAATAAACACACACACATGCATATAGACACACCCACACACACACACACATTTATAAATAAAGACACATATACGCACACACACACACACACATAGAAGTACACAGACATACACACATAGAACCACATATATGCACAAACACATTTATATAATTACACACAAACACATATACAGTATACACACAAAAGTACACACACACGCATATATAAAAACCCACACATAGAAATTCACATACATACACATAAAAATACACAAACATACAAAAAAAAACAACACACAAACACACACACCATATGTATACACACACACACACACATTTATGCACACATGCACACACACACACATATATAGAAATGCACACACACTTATTTATATACATATACACTCACACACATATAGTAGTACACACACACACATAAAATTACACACACACACACACACACACATATTTATAAAAATACACACACATATTTATAAAAACACACACACACACACACACACATATACAGTATACAGACACACACAAATATTGAAATACACATATTGAAATAGCGCGTAGAAAGGAGCCAGTTGAGGTGGTTCATCTAGTGAGGATGCTTCCTGGTCGCCTCCCGAGGGAGGTTTTCCAGGCACATCCAACTGGGAGGAGACCACGGGGCAGACCGAGGTACAGGTGGGGTGATTACATCTCCACGCTGGCCTGGGAACGCCTCGGGATCCCCCAGTCAGAGCTAGTCCATGTTGCCAGGGAGAGGGAAGTTTGGAGTCCCCTGCTGGAGCTGCTACCTCCACGACCCGATTACGGATAAGCGGGAGAAGATGGATGGATGGATGGACATATTGAAATATACATCACAATACAAGCACACACCCACACCACATATTTATACACACACACTTATATAAATACACACATACACACACACATATGTATACACACACACACACACACAAACAGAAATACACACACATTCACAAATATAAATACACGTTCACATATACAAATTCACACACCCACACCCACACACACACATATTTATATATCAATACATGAGCACACACACACACACACACACACACACACACACACACACACACACACGGTGGTGAGGGTGGAGGAGGTGAGATGGTCTAACCTGACTGACTGGGGTCTGTTGGTTAGGAAGTCTAGTAACCAGTTACAAACTGAGGGGTTGATGTCAAGGTTCTTGGTTTCCATGAGGTCACCAAGTGTGAAGATGAGTTTGGAGGGGATGATGTGTTGAATGCTGAGCTGAAGTCTATGAACAGCCTTCTCACCTGGGAGTTGCTCTCATCCAGGTGGGAGAGAGAGGAGTGAAGGGCTGAGGAGATGGCGTCCTCCGTGCTCCTGTTCTCACGGTAGGCAGATTGGTGTTTATCCAGTGAGGTGAGAGGCCAGATTAGAGGAGAGCCAGGACCAGCCTCTAGAAGCACTTCATGATGATGGGGGTGAGGGCAACAGGGTGGAAGTCAGTGAGGCTCGCTGCAGAGGAGGGTTTAGGCACTGGCACAATGGAGGTGGTTTTAAAGCACACTGGGACAACTGCCTGAGCTAGTGACAAGTTGAACATGTCAGTAAGGACCTCGGTCAGCTGCTCAGCGCAGTTCCTGAGCACACCACCGGGGGCGCCATCAGGACCAGCTGCCTTATGAGCATTTGTTCTGCTCAGTGCCGCACGCACGTCTGTGGGGGAGAGGGGGAGGGGCTGGTGGTCTGTGGGGGAGAGGGGGAGGGGCTGGTTGTCTGTGGGGGAGAGGGGGAGGGGCTGGTGGTCTGTGGGGGAGAGGGGGAGGGGCTGGTGGTCTGTGGGGGAGAGGGGGAGGGGCTGGTGGTCTGTGGGGGAGAGGGGGAGGGCCTGGTGGTCTGTGGGGGAGAGGGGGAGGGGCTGGTGGTCTGTGGGGGAGAGGGGGAGGGGCTGGTGGTCTGTGGGGGAGAGGGGGAGGGGCTGGTTGTCTGTGGGGGAGAGGAGGAGGGGCTGGTGGTCTGTGGGGGAGAGGGGGAGGGGCTGGTGGTCTGTGGGGGAGAGGGGGAGGGGCTGGTGGTCAGTGGGGGAGAGGGGGAGGGGCTGGTGGTCTGTGGGGGAGAGGGGGAGGGGCTGGTGGTCTGTGGGGGAGAGGGGGAGGGGCTGGTGGTCTGTGGGGGAGAGGGGGAGGGGCTGGTGGTCTGTGGGGGAGAGGGGGAAGGGCTGGTGGTCAGCGGGGCGAGGGGGAGGGGGAGGGGCTGGTGGTCTGTGGGGAGAGGGGGAGGGGCTGGTGGTCAGCGGGGAGAGGGGGAGGGGGAGGGGCTGGTGGTCTGTGGGGGAGAGGGGGAGGGGCTGGTGGTCTGTGGGGGAGAGGGGGAGGGGCTGGTGGTCTGTGGGGGAGAGGGGGAGGGGCTGGTGGTCTGTGGGGAGAGGGGGAGGGGCTGGTGGTCAATGGGGAGAGGGGGAGGGGCTGGTGGTCAATGGGGAGAGGGGGAGGGGCTGGTGGTCAGCGGGGAGAGGGGGAGGGGCTGGTGGTCAGTGGGGGAGAGGGGAGGGGCTGGTGGTCTGTGGGGGAGAGGGGGAGGGGCTGGTGGTCTGTGGGGGAGAGGGGGAGGGGCTGGTGGTCTGTGGGGGAGAGGGGGAGGGGCTGGTGGTCTGCGGGGAGAGGGGGAGGGGCTAGTGGTCTGTGGGGGAGGAGCCCTGGTGGGCGGTTGGGTTGTTCCGGTCATAGCGAGCAAAACAATGATTGAGTTGATCAGGGAGGGATGAGTCGGTGGTTGGGGGATGAGTCGGTGGTTGGGGGTTGAGTTGTTGGAGGGTTTATAATCCGTGATGGCCTGGATGTCCTGCCACATGCGTCGGGGATCAGGGTTGTTGAAGTGGTCTTCAACCCTTCCCTTGTGTATGAGCTTGGCCTGCTTGATTACCTGCTTTTTCAGATTAGCCCTGGCTAAACAGTAGGCCAGTGCATCGCCTGACCTAAAAGCAGCGTCACATGCCTTTAGGAGTAGGCGGACCTCTCTACAAGTTATTATAACTGAAGATATATTAATGTCACGTAATATTCATCTCCTAAACCCCAAATAAGATCTATGTTTCTATGTAGGCCTTCCATGACTCTGAAGTCTCACTTAACCGTCATGCTTTAACATCCAGGGCCGATGCATTTAAACATCACAAGTCTATTAAGAATCAAACCTTTAATGACCTGAGAAGTGGTGTATCACAGACTGACCCTGATATCCTGGAGGACTGAAACGGGTCTTGAACATAACTCTGAGGTTTCCTACATGATGCTGGATATGTTCATCTGTTACTGTTTCAACTGATGTCACCGTACCCAATTAGTTTGAGTTATTGCTCTGAAAGTTAACATGGTAATATTAATATTCCTGTGATGGGTGTATACAGACCACCCTCAGCTGTCTCTAGTTCAATTCATAAACTAGCAGACTTCCGTACTGCGTACAATAACTCAGCCACGCTGGTTCTTGGTGACTTTCCCTCCAGTTGGTGGATGAACGATGCACATGGTTTAGAGGAGATGTGAGACCATCTCCATCTGTCACAGCTGATTGATGAGCCATTCTGTCCAATAGGAAGGACACAATGACTCTGGAGTTTAGTGCTTGGCTTTAGTGACCGCTGGCCTCCATAAGACCAAGCTGTAGGATTGATACTTAATGAAATGTAAACACTTTAAATGAACATCAAGCTCTAGGATTGATACTTAATGAAATGTAAACACTTTCAATGAACATCAAGCTCTAGGATTGATACTTAAGGAAATGTAAACACTTTAAATTAACATCAAGCTCTAGGATTGATACTAAATTAAATGGAAACATTTTAATGAACATTTGGTTTGATTTTTGGTTTTTGAGCGTTGGAATAAAGAGTATCTTTACCGTTGTCTTTTACAGAATATATAATTCAAAAGAATGTATAACATAAAAGCATATGTATGTTAGACACCAATGTAAAGGTTGAACAACGGTAACATATAACAAATGGTTCTGTCCTGTTCTGACAGAAGTCTCAGTTCACACAGAATGCAATCAAGTTAGATTAGATTCTAATGTATTGTCATTTCACAGCACAAGTACAGTACAGTAAAAATCATTTAGCATCTAACCAGAGTGCACATGTTGCAGTAAAGTGCCTGGTAATATATCATCTACAGTGGTTAATGTGTGGATGGAGTGAGCCCCGAGGGGAAGTAACCAGGGCTGATGTAGCATGGATGCTCTTTGTCCTGTCAGCCGCTTGACTTGAAACATATGAAGGTTCTTCTGCTTCCTGTCACGACAGCGGATTGACAAGACCTCAAAGAGATGTTGTTAGGGCCTCAAAGACATGTTGTTAGGGCCTCAAAGACATGTTGTTAGGGCCTCAAAGACATGTTGTTAGAGCCTCAAAGACATGTTGTTAGGGCCTCATGTCCTTAATATAATCGTGGGGCCAACAGAGCACTGGAACCTTCTGACCTTCATCAACAGGACGGAAACAACTAGACTAAATGGATATTACATTTACCGTTATCACAGTAGTAGTAATAGCATAGTTGTAGTAGTAGTAGTAGTAGTATGGTATAGTAATAGTAGTAGTAGTACTATAGTAGTAGCAGTAGTACTATAGTAGTAGTAAATGGACATTTATATAGCTCTTTTCTAACCAATGGTTACTCAAAGCTCTTTACAAGTCCTCACATTCACCATTCATCCACTCATTCAACCACCAACGGAGGAGTCAGCCATCAAGGAGACAGCCAGCAGGTCAGGAGCAGTTAGGGTTAGGGGGTCTTGCTCAAGGACACATCCACAGCTTCTGCTAGGAGGAGGTGGCGGGGATCGAGTAGTAGTAGTACTACAGTAGTACTACAGTAGTAGTAGTAGTACTATAGTAGTAGTAGTAGTAGTAGTAGTACTACAGTAGTACTACAGTAGTAGTAGTAGTAGTACTATAGTAGTAGTAGTAACAGTAGTAGCAGTACTATAGTAGTAGTAGTACTACAGTAGTACTACAATAGTAGTAGTAGTACTATAGTAGTAGTAGTAGTAGTAGTAGTAGTACTACAGTAGTACTACAGTAGTAGTAGTAGTACTATAGTAGTAGTAGTAACAGTAGTAGCAGTACTATAGTAGTAGTACTATAGTAGGGGCAGTAGTAGTAGTAGTATTATAGTAGTAGCAGTATTAGTAGTATGTTAGTATTAGTAGTAGTATTATAGTAGTAGCAGTAGTAGTAGTATGTTAGTCTTAGTAGTATAACTATAGTAGTAACAGTATTTTTATACCTGTTTTTAGAAGTACTTTTTTTAGGAGACTGTTTTTACATATTTGACATCTTCTTCTTTGGTGTAACGTCAGAGGTCCAACTCTGTGTCGTGTAGCCATGCCAGCATCTCTGGTCCTAGGTGGAAGAGGCTGGCTTCCGAGGGTGGTCTATATAAGGGGCAGATGGTGATTATATGGTCGGCGGTCTGGTCAGGGTCACCGCACTCGCATGCCGCACTGTCCGCCAAGCCCCACGTCTTCATTGATGTTTTAAAGCGACCGACCCCAGTTCCTAGACGGTCCATTGCCGGCGTGGTAGGTCGTCTCCTCCGATGACGCCGCGGGAGAAGGAGACGACAGCCTCCACGTGGCCTCGTCCTCCGCAAGGAACAGGAAATGGTTCAGACCAACGTGTGAAACTAATGTCGCCAACCAAACGTCGAGCTGGCAGGCTGAGGACCGGCGGACGGGCCGTCATCCCGACCGTCCAAAACCCAGGCCTGTCAGTGCTGCAACTCAATGTCCAGGGCCTAACAACCGCCATACTTTACATATTATTCATCAACTGTACATACTATATCACCATGCACTTTACTGCAACATTTGCACTCTGGTTAGATGCCAAATTCCTTCCGATGTACACTGACAATGAATTAAATCTAATCTAATGAATGAATTGAATCCAATCTAATCTAATAGTAGTAGTAGTTATACATTAGTAGCAGCACTATAGTAGTAGCAGTAGTAGTAGTAGCAGTGTTCAACACACACACACACACACACACACACACACCATAGTAAGTGACCAGAAGAAGAGAGCCAACACAAGACTTGTGTTGGGGGTAGGTTTGTTGAACGGTATGTTAAAGATGTTTGGGTAACTGATAACTGATATATTGATAACCCCACACATGCATCCACTGTTCAGTAATGATCAACAACAGACAGAACCCTAGCAGCCTATTTCCTATACAAGTTATTATAACTGAAGATATATTAATGTCACATAATATTCATATCTCCTAAACCCCAAATAAGATCTGTTTCTATGTAGGCCTTCCATGACTCTGAAGTCTCACTTAACCGTCATGCTTTAACATCCAGGGCCGATGCATTTAAACATCACAAGTCTATTAAGAATCAAACCTTTAATCACCTGAGAAGTGGTGTATCACAGACTGACCCTGATATCCTGGTGGGCAGAAACGGGTCTTAACATAACTCTGAGGTTTCCTACGTGACGCTGTACATGTTCATCTATTACTGTTTAACCCTGTAAGGCCCAAATATAGAAAAACATTACCAATTTTTTTTTTCACTGATGTCACAGTACCCAATTTGTTAAAGTTAATTGCTCTGAAAGTTAACTTGGTAATAATAATATTCCCATGATGGGTGTATACAGACCACCCTCAGCTGTCTCTAGTTCAATTCATAAACTAGCAGACTTCCGTACTGCGTACAATAACTCAGCCACGCTGGTTCTTGGTGACTTCCCTCCAGTTGGTGGATGAACGATGCACATGGTTTAGAGGAGATGTGAGACCATCTCCATCTGTCACAGCTGATTGATGAGCCATTCTGTCCAATAGGAAGGACACCATGACTCTGGAGTTTAGTGCTTGGCTTTAGTGACCGCTGGCCTCTGTAAGACTGGAAAGACACTCTAAGCTCTAGTAAATTAGTAAATCTCTACTAAATTAAATGTAAACACATTAAATTAACATCAAGGTCTAGGATTGATACTAAATTAAATGTAAACACTTAAAATGAACATCAAGCTCTAGGATTGATATTAAGATAAATGTTAACACTTTAAATGAACAGTCTGAAATAACTTAGTAATACATTTAAATCCTCCTTGAGTAAAGCTAAGGCCAATTATGACGTAGAATGAATCTCTAGCTGTTCTACAAATCTGTTAACATTCTGGAAAGCAGTGAAGGTAAACCATAACAAGTCCACTATATCTGTTCCTTCTCCTGTTACGCTTAATGACTGCTTCATAAATAAGATACCAGAGATTAGCTTTGGACACGCACTTTGCTCCTGCCATAAATGTGTTTGCTATGAGGTACGCAGGATGGGCTCTGAGTGGTGAACCATTGGCTCATGATCCCTCCTTAAACCAGACCTCTCAGTTCACTCTACAGGCCTTCATTCACTCTCTGGTTCAGGAAGGACTTCAAGCTATCTCTTCTGATCCTTGAATATAGTCCTGTTAAATATAGATAAAGGCGTTATAAAAATTATCTCAATAACCATTGGCCAATTTCCACATTGTCCCTTCTTGCTGAAATCCTGGAGTCCTTAGTTAATAATCAGCTCACCTCTCAACAGACGGTGTGTTATGTCAGCACCAGTCAGGGTTCAGAGGTCAACGTGGAACTGTCACTGACACTATCTTGGTATCTGGCTGGAATTAGTTCCAAAGTTCAGCAGGAATTGGATGGTTGAGGCGTTATGTTATCTGGAGACACGCCTCCACTCGTAAAGCCCTAGATTCAGGTCATCCTCCTCTCCAAGATGTGTTCCCCTCATGACGGTTATTCCACACCCCATTGCCCCATTGGTTCTTGTAAGAAGCCAGAAGCCAGAGAGCAACGCACGAGGTGGAGGCAGCTCCTCTCTTTGTGGAGACTAAGGAAACAAGCCTTATAAACTAAATGGTGGACAGCGTTATAAGGTGAGTAGTGAGTGTTGACCAAGGGGTTAAAGAGTATGTCTCTAAACTTGTTATGCACCAGGGAGCCGGTTCCAACTGGAACACTTTGGTGATTTATTTTAAAAGACATTTACCATTGTTAAGTTAATGTAGTATTATATGTATATTATATGTTTATATGTACAGACATCTTTAACATACGGTTCAACAAACCTAACTTGAATGAACTTTGTATTAAGTCTTGTGTTAGCTCTCTTCTTCTGGTAACTGTGTGTGTGTGTGTGTGTGTGTGTGTGTGTGTGTGTGTGTGTGTGTGTGTGTGTGTGTGTGTGTGTGTGTGTGTGTGTGTGTGTGTGTGTGTGTGTGTGTGTGTGTGAGAGAGAGAGAGACACACACCTGCGTGTCCTTTACCCTAATCATATTGTATAACAGCCATAAAACATGGCTTTGATAAGCAGCCTCATATCTTAAGATTTATTAATCATTTATCAGACAGCTTCATACAAAGATACTGACAGTGAATACATGGGATTAAGGAGCAGGTAGGGGTCAGAGGTCAATATGGAGCAGGTAGGGGTCAGAGGTCATGAAGGACATTTACCTCACTAACCCCACATCCTGCTTGGTAGTATAGTCCTCAGGGTTAACCTGAAGTGACTCACTAACCCCACATCCTGCTTGGTAGTATAGTCCTCAGGGTTAACCTGAAGTGACTCACTAACCCCACATCCTGCTTGGTAGTATAGTCCTCAGGGTTAACCTGAAGTGACTCACTAACCCCACATCCTGCTTGGTAGTATAGTCCTCAGGGTTAACCTGAAGTGACTCACTAACCCCACATCCTGCTTGGTAGTATAGTCCTCAGGGTTAACCTGAAGTGACTCACTAACCCCACATCCTGCTTGGTAGTATAGTCCTCAGGGTTAACCTGAAGTGACTCACTAACCCCACATCCTGCTTGGCAGTATAGTCCTCAGGGTTAACCTGAAGTGACTCACTAACCCCACATCCTGCTTGGTAGTATAGTCCTCAGGGTTAACCTGAAGTGACTCACTAACCCCACATCCTGCTTGGTAGTATAGTCCTCAGGGTTAACCTGAAGTGACTCACTAACCCCACATCCTGCTTGGTAGTATAGTCCTCAGGGTTAACCTGAAGTGACTCACTAACCCCACATCCTGCTTGGTAGTATAGTCCTCAGGGTTAACCTGAAGTGACTCACTAACCCACATCCTGCTTGGTAGTATAGTCCTCAGGGTTAACCTGAAGTGACTCACTAACCCCACATCCTGCTTGGTAGTATAGTCCTCAGGGTTAACCTGAAGTGACTCACTAACCCCACATCCTGCTTGGTAGTATAGTCCTCAGGGTTAACCTGAAGTGACTCACTAACCCCACATCCTGCTTGGTAGTATAGTCCTCAGGGTTAACCTGAAGTGACTCACTAACCCCACATCCTGCTTGGTAGTATAGTCCTCAGGGTTAACCTGAAGTGACTCACTAACCCCACATCCTGCTTGGTAGTATAGTCCTCAGGGTTAACCTGAAGTGACTCACTAACCCCACATCCTGCTTGGTAGTATAGTCCTCAGGGTTAACCTGAAGTGACTCACTAACCCCACATCCTGCTTGGTAGTATAGTCCTCAGGGTTAACCTGAAGTGACTCACTAACCCCACATCCTGCTTGGTAGTATAGTCCTCAGGGTTAACCTGAAGTGACTCACTAACCCCACATCCTGCTTGGTAGTATAGTCCTCAGGGTTAACCTGAAGTGACTCACTAACCCCACATCCTGCTTGGCAGTATAGTCCTCAGGGTTAACCTGAAGTGACTCACTAACCCCACATCCTGCTTGGTAGTATAGTCCTCAGGGTTAACCTGAAGTGACTCACTAACCCCACATCCTGCTTGGTAGTATAGTCCTCAGGGTTAACCTGAAGTGACTCACTAACCCCACATCCTGCTTGGTAGTATAGTCCTCAGGGTTAACCTGAAGTGACTCACTAACCCCACATCCTGCTTGGTAGTATAGTCCTCAGGGTTAACCTGAAGTGACTCACTAACCCACATCCTGCTTGGTAGTATAGTCCTCAGGGTTAACCTGAAGTGACTCACTAACCCCACATCCTGCTTGGTAGTATAGTCCTCAGGGTTAACCTGAAGTGACTCACTAACCCCACATCCTGCTTGGTAGTAGAGTCCACAGGGTTAACCTGAAGTGACTCACTAACCCCACATCCTGCTTGGTAGTATAGTCCTCAGGGTTAACCTGAAGTGACTCACTAACCCCACATCCTGCTTGGTAGTATAGTCCTCAGGGAAGCAGCATGAGGCTCACAGCAGGAGTCACCGTGATAACTGAACTGAGATCAGTCTCAGCTTGGTATCTGAAACTGAAGATTCTGCTATTCCCTGAATTCTGTCTTAACATCTCCGGTTAACCTGCAAATCCAGCTTCTTGAAATCGGCTGGGGTCTCCGGTCTGCTATGAATGAGGAGAGAGAGGAGGGGGATCCTACCTCTAAAAGCTCTCTGTCTGGGGAACATGGCCGCCAGAGCAGAGCTAACAGGTGAGAAGAGGATCTCTAAGTGTCTGTGACTGTGGTCCATCTCAGAGCTCAGCAGTGATGTATCAGGACACCATCGTTAGTGTCAGTAAAAGTTGTGTGTGTGTTGTGTTGAAGACCAGAGCAGAAGGAGAGAGCAGACTCCCCTGGACCCAGCTGTGTCTCCGTGAAGAGTGGCTGGTCTATAGATCCTCCGTTTAACTTTAAAGATGGGAATCAGTCTATTGAGAAGAGGTGAGGGTTCATCCGATTATAACAATTCAGCATCTATTGAACATCCATAAATCCTGGCTCTTGTTGTTCTAGAAGGATACAGGAGAGAGCAGACTCCCCTGGACCCAGCTGTGTCTCCTTGAAGAGTGACTGGTCTATGGAACATCCTCATGTTCAGTTTAAAGATGGGAATCAGTCTATTGAGAAGAGGTGAGGATTGATCTGAGATTATTAATATACAGTATCTATTGAACATCCATAGATAGAGAGGAGAGGGAGGAGTTTCAAACAGGTGATGAAAACTGACCACTTGGTTGCTACCAGACTCTGCTAATACTGTTGTTTTGACTACAGGAGAAATAATACAATTATACGTATGTGTGTGTGTGTGTGTGTGTGTGTGTGTGTGTGTGTGTGTGTGTGTGTGTGTGTGTGTGTGTGTGTGTGTGTGTGTGTGTGTGTGTGTGTGATGTATCAGGACACCATCGTTAGTGTCAGTAAAAGCTGTGTGTGTGTTGTGTTGAAGCCCAGAGCAGAAGGAGAGAGCAGACTCCCCTGGACCCAGCTGTGTCTCCATGAAGAGTGGCTGGTCTATAGATCCTCCGTTTAACTTTAAAGATGGGAATCAGTCTATTGAGAAGAGGTGAGGGTTCATCCGATTATAACAATTCAGCATCTATTGAACATCCATAAATCCTGGCTCTTGTTGTTCTAGAAGGATACAGGAGAGAGCAGACTCCCCTGGACCCAGCTGTGTCTCCTTGAAGAGTGACTGGTCTATGGAACATCCTCATGTTCAGTTTAAAGATGGGAATCAGTCTATTGAGAAGAGGTGAGGATTGATCTGAGATTATTAATATACAGTATCTATTGAACATCCATAGATAGAGAGGAGAGGGAGGAGTTTCAAACAGGTGATGAAAACTGACCACTTGGTTGCTACCAGACTCTGCTAATACTGTTGTTTTGACTACAGGAGAAATAATACAATTATACGTATGTGTGTGTGTGTGTGTGTGTGTGTGTGTGTGTGTGTGTGTGTGTGTTTTCTCCACAGACCACACCCGGAGAGGTCAAAGGTTACTGGTGCTCGGTCTGTACAGCAGCATCAAACAGAGCTGATCAAGGTGTGTAAAAGTCCAACAAGACATTAGCCTTCAGCTCTACATGAACATTAAAAAGCATCTCTTGTGGTGCTCAGAGTCTCCAGGCTTCCCTCTTTAGACCAGACGTGAATCAAGGACAGATGCTTCTGATGTCCTCAGCTCACAGGAAAGTTCTCATTCATGTTCTGTTCCAGAGGGCTGAGGAGAACGCACACGCTTTTCTAGACCAGGAGCTGAAGAAGCTCTGGAGAGTTCTCTTCCCACATGACCCACAAGGCTCAGAGAGTCAGAGGGAGGAGGAGGAGGAGGAGGAGGAGGATGGGAAGAACGAGGAGCAGAGGAGGCGCGCCATAGAGGGAGTGACAGACATCACACTGCTCTGCCTTCTGGAGATGAACCAGGGGGAACTGGCCGACACACTGAGGAGTGGTAAGAGACTCTTATTTAGAAAACATAGAGGAGACTCTTATTTAGAAAACATAGAAGAGACTCTTATTTAGAAAACATAGAGGACTCTTATTTAGAAAACATAGAAGAGACTCTTATTTAGAAAACATAGAAGAGACTCTTATTTAGAAAACATAGAAGATACTCTTATTTAGAACACATAGAAGAGACTCTTATGTCACGAGAGAGGGAGTGGGTTGAACCCTGAACGCAGACGCCGACAAGTGGAGTGATACGAACGGCTTTATTTGCACCAAACACACACAACGTCATAAGGGTGCACTGGGGAGACGATCCGCGGAGTACCGGCAGGCAGGTGACCGGCGGGTAGTCCGGGACAGGGGAAGGAGTCTGTACCGGGGGTATCGGGTGCGGAGTACCGGCAGGTAGTTGGCAGGCGATGGGTACCAGACGGGAGAACTACGTGAATAGTAGAGTAACGACCTCACGCTGGGGTAAAGGAAAGACAACGTCTATATACCCCAGGTGAGGTGATCAACAATTGGACGAGGAGATTGTGTCCAGGTGTGTGTGTGTGTGTGTGTGTGTGTGTGTGTGTGTGTGTGTCACCAGCGCACGAGGCTTTGCCACGCCCCCTGCCAACTCTTATTTAGAAAACATAGAAGAGACTCTTATTTAGAAAACATAGAAGAGACTCTTATTTAGAAAACATAGAAGAGACTCTTATTTAGAAAACATAGAAGAGACTCTTATTTAGAAAACATAGAAGAGACTCTTATTTAGAAAACATAGAAGAGACTCTTATTTAGAAAACATAGAAGAGACTCTTATTTAGAAAACATAGAAAAGACTCTTATTTAGAACACATAGAAGAGACTCTTATTTAGAAAACATAGAAGAGACTCTTATTTAGAAAACATAGAGAATCTTATTTTGAAAACAGAAGAGACTCAAACAGAGACTTGTTTAAAATATTTCTACATCTCTATCTTTTCCAGATAAATCTCCTCTTGGAGGTCAAATGGTTTGATCCAGATGTGTAGGGTTAATGTGAGGCTTTCAGGTTGAGTGGTTTAATCCAAGGGCAGATATGTAGGGTTATTGTAGGGGCTTTCAGCTTTAGTGGTTTAATCCAGATATTTAGGGTTATTGTTATATATTATATATATATATTATATATATATGTATATTATATATTATTGTAGGTCTATTAGGTTAAAGAATGTTACAAAATATACTGCAGATGAACAGCCTGTCAACATACCTGAAGAGATGAAACACTATCTTGTTATATCAGCATATCAAGTCAGTAATAGTAATAGTATAGTAATAGTTAATTATAATGTATTATAGTACTGTCATTACACCAATCATATTGTTGTGTCAATATCACGTATAAGACCTGTCTTCTGGGTTCTCTCATTTAGGAACTGCTGCAGTCCAGTGCCAACATAACATCAAGTCTCATCTGATGCAGAAGTTCAGGCGTGTGTTTGAGGGAATCGCTAAAGCAGGACAGTCAACAGATCTGAATGACTTCTACACAGAGCTCTTCATCACAGAGGGAGTCAGTGGAGAGGTCAACAAGGAACATGAGGTCAGACTGATTGAAACAGCTTCCAGGAAACCAGCCAAGGAGGAAACACCAATCAAATGTGAAGACATCTTTAAACCCTTACCTGGACAAGATCAACCAAGCAGAACCATAATGACAACTGGAGTGGCGGGCATTGGTAAAACCATCTTAACACACAAGTTCACTCTGGACTGGGCTGAAGGCAAAGCCAACCAGGACATCCACTTCACGCTTCCCTTCACTTTCAGAGAGCTGAATTTACTGAAAGAGAAAGAGTTTAGCTTGATGGAACTTCTTCATCACTTCTTTATTCAAACCAAAGGAATCCTCAGATACGACCTGTTCCAAGTGGTCTTCATCTTGGACGGTCTGGATGAGTGTCGACTGCCTCTGGACTTCCAGAACAATCCGATCTGGACCGATGTCACAAAGTCGACCTCGGTGGACATACTGCTGACAAACCTCATCAGGGGTGACCTGCTTCCCTCCGCTCGCATCTGGATAACCACACGCCCTGCGGCAGCCAATCAGATCCCTGCTGAGTGTGTTGACATGGTGACAGAGGTGAGAGGGTTCACCGACCCCCAGAAGGAGGAGTACTTCAGTAAGAGATTCAGAGAGGAGCCTCTGGCCAGCAAAATCATCTCCCACATCAAGACATCACGAAGCATCCACATCATGTGTCACATCCCAGTCTTCTGTTGGATCAGTGCTACAGTTCTGGAGGACATCTTCAAAACAACCCAGACAGGAATAGAGATTCCCAACACCGTGACTCAGATGTACATCTACTTCCTGAAGGTTCAGTCCATACAGGGGGACAGGAAGTACCATGGGAGAGCTGAAACAGATGCAGTCTGGAGTTCAGAGAGCAGGAAGATCATTGTTGCTCTGGGAAAACTGGCTTTTAACCAGCTGGTGAAAGGCAACCTGATCTTCTACGAGGCAGACCTGGCAGAGTGTGACATGGATATCAGAGCAGCCTCAGTGTACTCAGGAGTGTTCACCCAGATCTTTAAAGAGGAGTGTGGGCTGTACCAGGACAAGGTGTTCTGCTTTGTCCATCTGAGCCTCCAGGAGTTTCTGGCTGCTCTTTATGTCTTCTTGTCCTTCATGGACACTGGTGTCAATCAGCTCTTAGAAGAACAACCGAAAACAAAGGTCAAACTCCTTTACCAGAGTGCTGTGGACAAGGCCTTAAAGAGTGAAAACGGACACCTGGACTTGTTCCTCCGCTTCCTCCTGGGCCTCTCTCTGGAGACCAATCAGATTCTCCTACCAGGTCTGCTGAGACAGACAGGAAGTAGCTCACAGACCAATGAGCAAACAGTGTCTTACATCAAGGAGAAGATAAGTGGAGATCTCTCTACAGAGAGAAGCATCAATCTGTTCCACTGTCTGAATGAGCTGAACGACCGTTCTCTGGTGGAGGAGATCCAACAGTACCTGACATCAGGAAGTCTCACCAGAGAATGTCTATCTCCTGCTCAGTGGTCAGCTCTGGTCTTCATCTTACTGTCATCAGAAAAGGAGCTTGACGTGTTTGACCTGAAGACATACTCTGCTTCAGAGGATGGTCTTCTGAGGCTGCTGCCAGTGTTCAAAGCCTCCAAAACATATCTGTAGGTTCACTAATAACATGTATTTTAATACACAATATACACTATACTAGAATATGAAAGTGATGTCATATACAATACATCTCTGTAGGTTCACTAATAAAATGTATTGTAATACACAATATACATTATACTAGAATATGAGAGTGATATCATATACAATACATCTCTTTACATTTAGATTAGATTAGATTTTATTCAAATTAATTCTCATTGCACTACAGCACAAGTACAGTACAGCCAAAATAATTTGGCATCTAACCAGAGTGCAAATGTAAAGTAAAGTGCATGGTAATATATTATTTACATTGGTTAAATATGATGTCAGGTTCACTAACAATATGTCTTTTAATACCCAATATACATAATATTAGAAAATAAAAGGTACATAATATACAAACCATATCTGTAGGTTTATTAATAACATATATTATGATACAATATACATTATACTAGAATATTAAAGTCATAACAATATGCAAAACATGAGCTACAAATTCCACTCCAATATTGTCTGTTAAATCCTACCTACAGCGCTGTTATCATTTGTTAAACTTACATTTCTTATTCATAATGCTAGTAAAGACTGTGTTTTAATGGTGGTTTTAAGTGATTTTAATTCTAATAAACCCTTTCAACACCTCCTCCTTCCTGTTGATGTTGTGTGAAGGCTGAATGGCTGTTATCTGTCAGAGAGATGCTGTGAAGCTCTGGCCTCAGTTCTCAGCTCCAACTCCTCCAGTCTGAGAGAGCTGGACCTGAGTACCAACGACCTGCAGGATTCAGGAGTGACGCTGCTCTCTGCTGGACTGGGGAGTCCACACTGTACACTGGAGACTCTCAGGTCAGTTGGACTCAATGAGCAAACACTTACAGCACAGGGTTTGATATCAGAAGACATTCAACTGATTCCATGCATTGAGGAGATCTTTAGAACCTGGTGACCATCTCCATCACTAAGGACCACAAGCACCCTGGGCACCATCTCTTCTCCCCCTACCGTCTGGTCGCTGGTTCTGCAGCATCCGTACAGCAAGGACTACCAGGTTTAAGGATAGTTTATATCCACAGGCAGTGACTTACTGAACTGCTAGGAGTGCTGCCACTATAATAACATTGTCATTAACATTACACTATCATAACATTGTCATTAACATTACACTATCATAACATTGTAACTAACATTACACTGTCATAACATGTCATTAACATTACACTATCATAAAATGTCATTAACATTACACTATCATAACATTGTCATTAACATTACACTATCATAACATGTCATTAACATAACACTATCATAACATGTCATTAACATTACACTATCATAACATGTCATTAACATTACACTATCATAACATTGTCATTAACATTACACTATCATAACATGTCATTAACATTACACTATCATAACATGTCATTAACATTACACTATCATAACATTGTCATTAACATTACACTATCATAACATGTCATTAACATTACACTATCATAACATGTCATTAACATTACACTATCATAACATGTCATTAACATTACTCTGTCATACTTTGCTGGACTTTCTGGACTCATTACAGTTACTGTACTGCACTGTATTCATGATGCTGCTGCACTACTAGCACTTTAAAATGCTTTTATATCCTTTATGTACATTTCAACACATGTACATATCATCCTTTAGTCACTTTATTGTTATTTATATTGTCATTTTTATTTAGTATAGTATTTTTATAGTATAGTGTTTTATAAATTCATACTGCAGGAGGGAATGGGGAGTAAGCGTTCTATTGTACTTGTTGCAAATGACAAATCAATCTCTTGAATCTTGATTTATATCCATAAAAGTACAAGTTAAGACCCCTAAATTATTAATTTCAGAGGAATAACGTAACTTATTTAAGATTTTGCCATCATTGTATAAGGTGTATGTTACATTCTTAATATACAATACATCCCTGTAGGTTCAATAATAACATGTACTAGGATACAATATACATCATACGAGAATATTACAACAACAACAACAACAGGTGAGGATTGAATCCTCTTTATTGGTCACATACATGAAGACATACAGTGAAAAGTGTTCTCTGCATTTAACCCATCCTAGTATTAGGAGCAGTGGGCAGCTATTCATACAGCGTCCAGGGAGCAGTTAGGGTTAGGGGGTCTTCCTCAAGGACACCTCCACAGTTTTTGCTAGGAGGAGCCGGGGATCAAACCAGCAACCTTCCGGTTGTGAGGCGACCGCTCTACCTCCTGAGCTAGACTGCCGCCCAAAAGTCAATAAAGTCATAACAATATTCAAAACATATGAGTTGGGAGCAGGCTATAGGAGGGAGCCTATTTTAATATTTTATTTTCTAAACTACATTTGTATTGTGAACCATTAGTAACAGCACCACTTCAGTAGGAAGTCCAGTAACAACTGGGTATTATACCAGGAAACACCACAACTGGGTTTTTCCCTAGTCTATTCATATTTGTGAATACTTGTTCTTCAATTTGAATGAATACTGGATAATACTGGACCAGGCTACAAATTACACTACAATATTGGCTGTTAAATCTTACCTACAGCGTTGTTATCATTTGTTAAACTTTGATTTTATTATTTATTACTCATAATGCTAGTAAAGACTGTGTTTTAATGGTGGTTTTAAGTGGTTTTAATTCTAATAAGCCCTTTCAACCCAGTTCCTAACATGTTCCTGTTGATGTTGTGTGAAGGCTGAATGGCTGTCATCTGTCAGAGAGATGCTGTGAAGCTCTGGCCTCAGTTCTCAGCTCCAACTCCTCCAGTCTGAGAGAGCTGGACCTGAGTACCAACGACCTGCAGGATTCAGGAGTGATGCTGCTCTCTGCTGGACTGGGGAGTCCACACTGTACACTGGAGACTCTCAGGTCAGTCGGACTCAATGTGCAAACACTTACAGCACAGGGTTGGATATCAGAAGACATTCAACTGATTCCATGCATTGAGGAGATCTTTAGAACCTGGTGACCATCTCCATCACTTAGGACCACAACCACCCTGGGCACCATCTCTTCTCCCCCTACCATCTGGTCGCTGGTTCTGCAGCATCCGTACAGCAAGGACTACCAGGTTCAAGGAGAGTTTATATCCACAGGCAGTGACTTACTGAACTGCTAGGAGTGCTGCCACTATAATAACATTGTCATTAACATTACACTATCATAACATTGTCATTAACATTACACTATCATAACATTGTAACTAAAATTACACTGTCATAACATGTCATTAACATTACACTATCATAACATTGTCATTAACATTACACTATCATAACATTGTCATTAACATTACACTGTCATAACATGTCATTAACATTACACTATCATAACATTGTCGTTATCATAACATTATCCATAACATTACATTATCATAACATTGTCATTAACATTACACTATCATAACATTATCATTAACATTACACTATCATAACATTGTTATTAACATTACACTATCATAACATTGTCATTAACATTACACTATCATAACATTATCATTAACATTACACTATCATAAGGTGTCAATAACATTACACTGTCATAACATGTCATTAACATTACAGTATCATAACATGTCATTAACATTACACTATCATAACATTGTCATTAACATTACACTATCATAACATGTCATTAACATTACACTATCATAACATGTCATTAACATTACACTGTCATAACATGTCATTAACATTACACTGTCATAACATGTCATTAACATTACACTATCATAACATTGTCATTAACATTACACTATCATAACATGTCATTAACATTACACTATCATAACATGTCATTAACATTACACTGTCATAACATGTCATTAACATTACACTATCATAACATGTCATTAACATTACACTATCATAACATGTCATTAACATTACACTATCATAACATGTCATTAACATTACTCTATCATAACATGTCATTAACATTACACTATCATAACATGTCATTAACATTACACTATCATAACATGTCATTAACATTACACTATCATAACATGTCATTAATATTACACTATCATAACATGTCATTAATATTACACTATCATAACATTGTCATTAACATTACACTATCATAACATGTCATTAACATTACACTATCATAACATGTCATTAACATTACACTATCATAACATGTCATTAACATTACTCTATCAAAACATGTCATTAACATTACACTATCATAACATGTCATTAACATTACACTATCTTAATTTGCTGGACTTTCTGGACTCATTACAGTTACTGTACTGCACTGTATTCATGATGCTGCTGCACTACTGGCACTTTAAAATGCTTTTATATGCTTTATGTACAATTCAAAACATGTACATATCATCCATTAGTCACTTTATTGTTATTTCTATTGTCATTTTATTGTGTATAGTATTTTTATAATATAGTTGAGTATAAATTCATACTGCAGGAGGGAATGGGGAGTAAGCATTATATTGTACTTGTTGCAAATGGAAAATCAATCTCTTGAATCTTGATTTATATCCATAAAAGTACAAGTTAAGACCCCTAAATTATTAATTTCAGAGGAATAACGTAATTTATTAAATATGTTGTTGCCATCATTATATAAGGTGTATGTTACATTTTAAATATACAATACATCTCTGTAAGTTCACAAATCACATGTATTTTAAGCCACAATATACATAATATATACATAACAATATACAATATACATAATACATAACTAGAATATTAAAATTATAATAATATACAAAACATATCTGTAGGTTCAATAATAACATGTAGTACAATACAATATACATAATACTGGAATATTAAAATTATAATAATATACAAAACATATCTGTAGGTTCAATAATAACATGTACTAGGATACAATATACATAATACTGGAATATTAAAATTATAATAATATACAAAACATATCTGTAGGTTCAATAATAACATGTACTAGGATACAATATACATCATACGAGAATATTAAAGTATTAAAGTACACAACATTTGCATTGTGAACCATTAGTAACAGCACCACTTCAGTAGGAAGTCCAGTAACAACTGGGTATTATACCAGGAAACACCACAACTGGGGTTTTCCCTAGCCTATTCATATTTGTGATTACTTGTTCTTCAATTTGAATGAATACTGGACAATACTGGACCAGGCTACAAATTACACTCCAATATTGGCTGTTAAATTTAAATTTTAAATTTTACCTACAGCGCGGTTATAATTTGTTAAACTTTTATTTCTTAATGCTTGTAAAGTTTTAATGGTGGTTTTAAGTGGTTTTAATTCTAATAAGCCCTTTCAACCCAGTTCCTAACATGTTCCTGTTGATGTTGTGTGAAGGCTGAATGGCTGTCATCTGTCAGAGAGATGCTGTGAAGCTCTGGCCTCAGTTCTCAGCTCCAACTCCTCCAGTCTGAGAGAGCTGGACCTGAGTACCAACGACCTGCAGGATTCAGGAGTGAAGCTGCTCTCTGCTGGACTGGGGAGTCCACACTGTACACTGGAGACTCTCAGGTCAGTTGGACTCAATGAGCAAACACTTACAGCACAGGGTTGGATATCAGAAGACATTCAACTGGTTTACAGCCATAAAAGTAACAATTCACACATCTAAATAAAGGATATTCATTAGAATAACTCATTCTGGTGTGTGTGTGTGTGTGTGTGTGTGTGTGTGTGTGTGTGTGTGTGTGTGTGTGTGTGTGTGTGTGTGTGTGTGTGTGCAGGTTGTCTGGCTGTCTGGTCACACAGGAAGGCTGTGCTTCTCTGGCCTCAGCTCTGAGCTCCAACCCCTCCCGTCTGAGAGAGCTGGACCTGAGCTACAATCACCCAGGAGACTCAGGAGTTACGCTGCTCTCTGCTGGACTGGAGGATCCACGCTGGAGACTGGACACTCTCAGGTACGGAGAGGACAGCTCACCTCTCAGGGACCGTGTCTCCTACAAGGATTCAACCAGCCGCTATATGAAGTGGTCTCACAAGGCAACTGTAACTCATGTTGTGTACAAAGTGATGATGAGTGTGAATGTTTCAACTGCTCTCTCTTTGTTCCCCCCAGGGTGGAGCACGGTGGAGGATGGAGGCTGAAACCAGCTCTAAAGAAGTGTGAGTGTCTGTTTAGTTTGAGTCATCACAACACACACTCACTCTTTAGATGGAAGGTCCATCCACACAGCAGGAGGTGACGTCCTGCTGGGAATGAACAGGATGGATCTTATCAATATTAATATTGATGAGATACATCATGTATCTCATCAATATTAATATTCATTAGATACATCATGTATATTATCAATAATAATATTAATTAGATACATCATGTATCTCATCAATATTAATATTGATGAGATACATGATGTAACTTATTAATATTATTATTGAAATGATTATCAATATTAATATTGTTAATAATATTGTTAACCATCACAATGAATCCTCCTTTTATAAAATACAACAGGTATTATTACTGATACATGGTTATTTATTTATGAATTATTATTGGTTATTCGTAGTGTTGTTATTATTATTAGACAATAACAATCCTCACATTATTAAAGGGTAAGTAAACAACCGTTTTAGCAGACCGTCTGCCTACCAGTTTCCAAAGAGTCGTAAAGGTTTTATAAAAAATGTACAGTTTGGGTTCCAAAGGAGCAGGTTTAAGGGGCGTGGCCAAACGCTATCCAACCCCCCCTCACTGGAGCCAGGGGGCGGAGCCAATAGAAAACCACTGTGTGAAAACTGGTTGATCTGGAAGTAGACAACATGTCCCCGTTTGATAACTTTCTACATTTCAGTCCAAAACATCAGAAATGCTGACCAACACGTTTAGAGACCCAAACGGAGCAGCTTTCCCTTTAATATTAGTATGTGTATTTAATATTATATTATAACAACTACTGTTATTCTTATGATTATCATCATCCTTATGTTTAAATAAGGACAATTGAATAATAATAATAATAACAATAATAATTAAAGCTGCAAGCAGCGTTGAGCGGGTCTGAGTTATGACATCATCGTGTTCCATGGCGAGGGATCGCCTAGCATCGAGCGAACGCGAAATTTGGCGCCAATCATCTCAGATTTCACGTAGAGCTGTTGAGGCATGGACCAGTGATATAAAAGTGAAGATTGGGGGACGATGGGACCGTGTCCATTGGAGTTACAGCGACACTGTGTTTTATGGCGATGCGCATTGCCATGGAAACGCCACATTAAGTAACATCGGATTTGATGTAGAGCTGTTCAGGGCCTCAGTGTTAACCATCGTGTGAAGTTTGGTGGCGTTCTGAGCATGTCAGTTTGAGTTATGACATCATCTTGTTCCATGGCGAGGGATCTGTCGCCATGGCAACGGCATATGATGACATCCCATAATTGGCGTAGAGCGGTTGAGGGCCTGACCATTAGCCATCATCTGAAGTGTGGTGCCGTTTGGACGATTTTCCATTGAATTACGACAACACCGGGTTTTTTGGCGAGGGATGCGTTGCCATGGAAACTGCATATGGTGAGATCTCCGATTTCACGTAGAGCTGTTGAGGCATGGACCAGTGATATAAAAGTGATGATTGGGGGACGATGGGACCGTGTCCATTGGAGTTACAGCGACACCGTGTTTTATGGCGAGGGATGCGCGTTGTCATGGAAGCGCCACATTAAGTAACATCGGATTTGATGTAGAGCTGTTCAGGGCCTCAGTGTTAACCATCGTGTGAAGTTTGGTGGCGTTCTGAGCATGTCAGTTTGAGTTATGACATCATCGTGTTCCATGGCGAGGGATGCGTCGCCAAGGCAACAGCTTTTGAGGAAAACTCACTATTGTCATATTGAGGTGTTGAGGGCCGGACCATTGACTGTCATCTGAAGTCTGGTGCCGTTTGGACGATTTTCCATTGAATTACGACAACACCGGGTTTTTTGGCGAGGGATGCGTTGCCAAAAATTTACATGATAACTTTAGGTCGCCCATGTCTCGAGACGCTACCCGACAAATTTGGAGTCTGTCGGATAAAGTCCCTAGGAGGAGTTCGTTAAAGTGCGGAGGCCGAACGCCAAATTCAAAATGGCCGACTTCCTGTACGTTATTTTATACCCCTCCAAGAGGGTTTTTTGTTTGTCTCCGCACCTTAGATATGCGTAGCGAGTTTCGTTCGTTTACGTGAAAGTTAAAGTGTTGGGGAGTTAACGTTAAAAACGGAAGTGGGCGTGGCCTACGCAATTTTTGACGCAAAGTTCCTGAAGCAATTACACATCTCAAATTGCGCCACTTCTGACGCGCGTGCAAAATTTGGTGAGTTTTCACATATGTTGCGGGGGTCAAAAGTGCGCGCAAAATACTAAAATAATAAATAATCGGACCGATTTCAATAGGGTCTTCGCCGACCTAGGTCTCAGACTCTAATAATATAATAATAATAACACATATTTAATAGGTTAAATAATGTTTTGAATAATGATTACTATCATGCATTATAATTATGAATATTATTATTTTATAATTATTAATTCAAATAATAATATATAAAAGTAATATTATAAATTCAACTATAAGTATTATTAATAATAATAATAATATTATTATTATGAGTATTATACATACAATTATTATTCATATTATTATTATATATATACACAATACTTAATTAATTAATTAATAATTCATTAGGATTAGTTATTAATATTATTAATATAAATGTTAAAATAATACTAATATTATTATTATTTTAATTATTATTAATGTTTTTATACATATTACTACTATTATTATTATTATTATTCTTGTTATAGTTGCGTTAGCCATAGGAGAGAATCCTCCTGATTCTACTAATATATTGATCCTCACCCAGAGCCCATGTGGTAAGCCCCTCCTCTTCCCCTCCATGTTAACTGGTGAGCTAAACGGTGGGCGGGGCTTCTGTTGACTCCGCCTCCGCCTGTCCTTTTGGTTCAGTTGTTTAAATGGTCTAGAGATGAGACCAGGACTCAATAGGTTTGAAAACAAGGCTTCACGTGAATGAGAATCCTAGCTACGATGAAGTGTGACGCGGTTCCTTCAGCCCACGCCGTCGCCGTGGTGACGCTGAGGGACTGAGAACATCAGGAGAACACAAACTACAGTCTGGGCTCAGTTTCTAGGAACAACAACAACAGTTCAGCAGACTAATCATGTCTTGTTCTCCATCAGATGCGTGTGAACTCACACTGGACCCAAACACAGCCCACAGACGACTCTCTGTGTCTGAGGACAACAGGAAGGTGACGATGGTTAGAGAGGAGGAGAAGTATCCTGATCACCCGGAGAGATTTGACTCCTGGCCCCAGGTGTTGTGTAGAGAGGCTCTGACTGACCGCTGTTACTGGGAGGTGGAGAGGAAAGGAGATGTTGCTATAGGAGTGACATACAGAGGAATCACTAGGAGAGGAGAGGGTGAAGACAGCAGGCTTGGAGGAAACAACAAGTCCTGGAGTCTTCATTGTTTTGATGATCGTTACTCTGTCCAGTACAACGGTAGTGGAACAGGCATACGTCTCCCCCCCTCTAAGAGAGTAGGAGTGTATGTGGACCGACCTGCTGGCTCTCTCTCCTTCTACAGAGTGTCCCCAGATGGAGGAGGGTCCTCAGACACACTGACACTCATCCACACCTTCCAGTCCACATTCACCCAGGAGGACCTCCTCCCTGCGTTTAGGTTAGGGGGTTATGGTTCCTCAGTGTCTCTGTGTCCGTTGTAGCAACACACACACACACACACACACACACACACACACACACACACACACACACACACACACACACACACACACACACACACACACACACACACACACACACACACACACACACACACACACACCGCCACAACAGTCACAGCCTTTTTGTTTTTGTTTGTCTTTTTTTTTTTTTTTTTTTTTTTTTTTTTTTACCCGCTAAAAACCGGCTAACGGGAACCCTGACACACACACATAGTATACACTATACACACACACACATAGTATACACTATACACACACACACACATAGTATACACTATACACACACACACACATTGTATACACTATACACACACACACATAGTATACACTATACACACACACACACATAGTATACACTATACACACACACACACATTGTATACACTATACACACACACACATAGTATACACTATACACACACACACACACATAGTGTACACTATACACACACACACACGCACACACACACACACACACATATAGTATACACTATACAGACACACACACACACGGGGGGGTGAGGGGGGGTTTCTCCCTTAAGGCCCCAAATGGCCAGAGAGCAGTTTCAGAGGTCAGGGGTCAGAGGAGGTGATCTACCACCATGGGTCCTACCACTGGGTCACGGATGGACCCCAGGGATTTAAAGACTGTTCAACTTTTGACTGTTGTTCATTTTGATCGCTAAAAATTCATGAACTTTTCTTTTTAAAAGGTTCGCAAAAACTGCTTCATGCAATATAATGTTTTAAATGGTTGAACTTTCTCTTTAACACGTTCTAGAAGACTGTTGTATTCAATATAATGTTTTAAATGGTTGAACTTTCTCTTTAACACGTTCTAGAAGACTGTTGTATTCAATATGATGTTTTAAATGGTTGAACTTTCTCTTTAACACGTTCTAGAAGACTGTTGTATTCAATATAATGTTTTAAATGGTTGAACTTTCTCTTTAACACGTTCTAGAAGACTGTTGTATTCAATATGATGTTTGTGGTGGAGATGAAGATGTGTTCTCAGAGCTAAAGGGAGTCATGCATTGGATGTTCTTTCATGGTCTGACCAGCTAAATATCACATGTTCATGTTGTTTCCTTTGATTCTTTGAAGCATTATTAATCACATGGGATTGTTTCCTTTAAATCCTTTTTTGAA
>JANIIK010002122.1:0-69000 GCA_027704905.1 Muraenolepis orangiensis | reverse complement strand
TCTCCGACGCCGGCATGCTGGCGTGCCGCTAGCTGAGGTTCCGCCTCCCGGGCCAGACCCAGCTGGAAGAGCACCAGCACCGAGGGCCGGAGGGCCCCGAGGCCCTCATGCTGAGACCCCCACCAAAAGACTACAAATATGGAGGTTTAGGTTGGATCAGAGGAGTGAGACCAGGTCTTCTGGGAAAGATGTTGGTTAGGACATACCAATGCCCAGTCCATCTCCAGGGAGTGTGGTGTGTGTGTGTGTGTGTGTGTGTGTGTGTGTGTGCTAACTTGGCTAAGTTAGCATTTGCTACACTTGGCAACGTTAGCATTGGCTACCCTTGGCTACGTTAGCGTTGGCTACGCTTGGCTAGGTTAGTGTTGGCTAACTTAGCTAAGTTAGAGTTGGCTAACTTAGCTAAGTTAGAGTTGGCTACACTTGGCTATGTTAGAGGAGCTCCTATTGGCCATGTCAGTGTTTGCTACTCTTGACTAAGTTAGCATTGGCTACCCTTGGCTAAGTTAGCGTTGGCTACACTTGGCTAAGTTAGCGTTGCTACTCTTGGCTAAGTTAGCATTTGCTACTCTTGGCTAAGCTAGCGTTGGCTACACTTGGCAACGTTAGCATTGGCTACTCTTGGCTAAGTTAGCGTTGGCTACACTTCGCTAAGTTAGTGTTGGCTACACTTGGCTAAGTTAGTGTTGGCTACACTTGGCAATGTTAGCATTGGCTACCCTTGGCTAAGTTATCGTTGGCTACACTTGGCTATGTTAGTGTTGGCTACACTTGGCAACGTTAGCATTGGCTACCCTTGGCTACGTTAGCGTTGGCTACGCTTGGCTAAGTTAGTGTTGGCTAACTTGGCTAAGTTAGAGTTGGCTACACTTGGCTATGTTAGAGGAGGCTACTATTGGCCATGTAAGTGTTTGCTACTCTTGACTAAGTTAGCATTGGATACACTTGGCTAAGTTAGCGTTGCTACTCTTGGCTAAGTTAGCATTTGCTACTCTTGGCTAAGTTAGCGTTGGCTACACTTGGCTAAGTTAGTGTTGGCTACACTTGGCTAAGTTAGCGTTGGCTACACTTGGCTATGTTAGAGTAGGCTACAATTGGCTATGTTAGTGTTGTCTACTATTGGCCATGTAAGTGTTTGCTACTCTTGACTAAGTTAGCATTGGCTACACTTGGCTAAGTTAGTGTTGGATATACTTGGCAATGTTAGCATTGGCTACCCTTGGCTAAGTTATCGTTGGCTACATTGGCAAGTTAGTGTTGGCTACACTTGGCAAGTTAGCATTGGCTACCCTTGGCTAAGTTATCGTTGGCTACACTTGGCAAGTTAGTGTTGGCTACACTTGGCAATGTTAGCATTGGCTACCCTTGGCTAAGTTATCGTTGGCTACACTTGGCTATGTTAGGGTTGGCTACACTTGGCAACGTTAGCATTGGCTAACCTTGGCTAGGTTAGCGTTGGCTACACTTGGCTAAGTTAGTGTTGGCTAACTTGGCTAAGTTAGAGTTGGCTACACTTGGCTATGTTAGAGTAGGCTACACTTGACTATGTTAGTTTTGTCTACTATTGGCCATGTAAGTGTTTGCTACTCTTGGCTAAGTTAGCATTTGCTACTCTTGGCTAAGCTAGCTTTTGCTACTCTTGGCTAAGTTAGCATTTGCTACTCTTGGCTAAGCTAGTGTTGGCTACACTTGGCTAAGTTAGTGTTGGCTACACTTGGCAATGTTAGCATTGGCTACCCTTGGCTAAGTTAGCGTTGGCTACACTTGGCTAAGTTAGTGTTGGCTACACTTGGCCAAGTTAGCGTTGGCTACACTTGACTATGTTAGAGTAGGCTACACTTGGCTATGTTAGTGTTGGCTACTATTGGCCATGTAAGTGTTTGCTACTCTTGGCTAAGCTAGCATTGGATACACTTGGCTAAGTTAGCGTTGCTACTCTTGGCTAAGTTAGCATTTGCTACTCTTGGCTAAGTTAGCGTTGGCTACACTTGGCAACGTTAGCATTGGCTACCCTTGGCTAAGTTAGCGTTGGCTACACTTGGCTAAGTTAGTGTTGGCTACACTTGGCTAAGTTAGTGTTGGCTACACTTGGCAATGTTAGCATTGGCTACCCTTGGCTAAGTTATCGTTGGCTACACTTGGCTATGTTAGTGTTGGCTACACTTGGCAACGTTAGCATTGGCTACCCTTGGCTAGTTAGCGTTGGCTACACTTGGCTATGTTAGTGTTGTCTACGATTGGCCATGTAAGTGTTTGCTACTCTTGACTAAGTTAGCATTGGATACACTTGGCTAAGTTAGCGTTGCTACTCTTGGCTAAGTTAGCATTTGCTACTCTTGGCTAAGCTAGCGTTTGCTACTCTAGGCAAAGTTAGTATTGGCTACACTTGGCTAAGTTATCGTTGGCTACACTTGGCTAGGTTAGCGTTGGCTACACTTGGCTAAGTTAGTGTTGGCTAACTTGGCTAAGTTAGAGTTGGCTACACTTGGCTATGTTAGAGGAGGCTACTATTGGCCATGTAAGTGTTTGCTACTCTTGACTAAGTTAGCATTGGATACACTTGGCTAAGTTAGCGTTGCTACTCTTGGCTAAGTTAGCATTTGCTACTCTTGGCTAAGCTAGCGTTGGCTACACTTGGCAATGTTAGCATTGGCTACCCTTGGCTAAGTTAGCGTTGGCTACACTTGGCTAAGTTAGTGTTGGCTACACTTGGCTAAGTTAGCGTTGGCTACACTTGGCTATGTTAGAGTAGGCTACAATTGGCTATGTTAGTGTTGTCTACTATTGGCCATGTAAGTGTTTGCTACTCTTGACTAAGTTAGCATTGGCTACACTTGGCTAAGTTAGTGTTGGATATACTTGGCAATGTTAGCATTGGCTACCCTTGGCTAAGTTATCGTTGGCTACACTTGGCTAAGTTAGCGTTGGCTACACTTGGCTAAGTTAGTGTTGGCTACACTTGGCTAAGTTAGCGTTGGCTACACTTGGCTATGTTAGAGTAGGCTACACTTGGCTATGTTAGTGTTGGCTACTATTGGCCATGTAAGTGTTTGCTACTCTTGGCTAAGTTAGCATTGGATACACTTGGCTAAGTTAGCGTTGCTACTCTTGGCTAAGTTAGCATTTGCTACTCTTGGCTAAGCTAGCGTTGGCTACACTTGGCAACGTTAGCATTGGCTACCCTTGGCTAAGTTAGCGTTGGCTACACTTGGCTAAGTTAGTGTTGGCTACACTTGGCTAAGTTAGTGTTGGCTACACTTGGCAATGTTAGCATTGGCTACCCTTGGCTAAGTTATCGTTGGCTACACTTGGCTATGTTAGTGTTGGCTACACTTGGCAACGTTAGCATTGGCTACCCTTGGCTAGTTAGCGTTGGCTACACTTGGCCATGTTAGTGTTGTCTACGATTGGCCATGTAAGTGTTTGCTACTCTTACTAAGTTAGCATTGGATACACTTGGCTAAGTTAGCGTTGGCTACTCTTGGCTAAGTTAGCATTTGCTACTCTTGGCTAAGCTAGCGTTTGCTACACTTGGCAAGTTAGTATTGGCTACACTTGGCTAAGTTATCGTTGGCTACACTTGGCTAGGTTAGCGTTGGCTACACTTGGCTAAGTTAGTGTTGGCTAACTTGGCTAAGTTAGAGTTGGCTACACTTGGCTATGTTAGAGGAGGCTACTATTGGCCATGTAAGTGTTTGCTACTCTTGGCTAAGTTAGCATTGGATACACTTGGCTAAGTTAGCGTTGCTACTCTTGGCTAAGTTAGCATTTGCTACTCTTGGCTAAGCTAGCGTTGGCTACACTTGGCAATGTTAGCATTGGCTACCCTTGGCTAAGTTAGCGTTGGCTACACTTGGCTAAGTTAGTGTTGGCTACACTTGGCTAAGTTAGCGTTGGCTACACTTGGCTATGTTAGAGTAGGCTACAATTGGCTATGTTAGTGTTGTCTACTATTGGCCATGTAAGTGTTTGCTACTCTTGACTAAGTTAGCATTGGCTACACTTGGCTAAGTTAGTGTTGGCTATACTTGGCAATGTTAGCATTGGCTACCCTTGGCTAAGTTATCGTTGGCTACACTTGGCTAAGTTAGTGTTGGCTACACTTGGCAATGTTAGCATTGGCTACCCTTGGCTAAGTTAGTGTTGGCTACACTTGGCAATGTTAGCATTGGCTACCCTTGGCTAAGTTATCGTTGGCTACACTTGGCTAAGTTAGGGTTGGCTACACTTGGCAATGTTAGCATTGGCTACCCTTGGCTAAGTTATCGTTGGCTACACTTGGCTATGTTAGGGTTGGCTACACTTGGCAAGTTAGCATTGGCTACCTTGGCTAGGTTAGCGTTGGCTACACTTGGCTAAGTTAGTGTTGGCTACACTTGGCTAAGTTAGAGTTGGCTACCTTGGCTAAGTTAGCGTTGGCTACACTTGGCTAAGTTAGTGTTGGCTACACTTGGCTAAGTTAGCGTTGGCTACACTTGGCTATGTTAGAGTAGGCTACAATTGGCTATGTTAGTGTTGTCTACTATTGGCCATGTAAGTGTTTGCTACTCTTGACTAAGTTAGCATTGGCTACACTTGGCTAAGTTAGTGTTGGATACTACTTGGCAATGTTAGCATTGGCTACCCTTGGCTAAGTTATCGTTGGCTACACTTGGCTAAGTTAGCGTTGGCTACACTTGGCTAAGTTAGTGTTGGCTACACTTGGCTAAGTTAGCGTTGGCTACACTTGGCTATGTTAGAGTTGGCTACACTTGGCTATGTTAGTGTTGGCTACTATTAGCCATGTAAGTGTTTGCTACTCTTGGCTAAGTTAGCATTGGATACACTTGGCTAAGTTAGCGTTGCTACTCTTGGCTAAGTTAGCATTTGCTACTCTTGGCTAACCTAGCGTTTGCTACACTTGGCAACGTTAGCATTGGCTACCCTTGGCTAAGTTAGCGTTGGCTACACTTGGCTAAGTTAGTGTTGGCTACACTTGGCTAAGTTAGTGTTGGCTACACTTGGCAATGTTAGCATTGGCTACCCTTGGCTAAGTTATCGTTGGCTACACTTGGCTATGTTAGTGTTGGCTACACTTGGCAACGTTAGCATTGGCTACCCTTGGCTAGTTAGCGTTGGCTACACTTGGCCATGTTAGTGTTGTCTACGATTAGCCATGTAAGTGTTTGCTACTCTATACTAACTTAGCATTGGATACACTTGGCTAAGTTAGCGTTGCTACTCTTGGCTAAGTTAGCATTTGCTACTCTTGGCTAAGCTAGCGTTTGCTACACTTGGCAAAGTTAGTATTGGCTACACTTGGCTAAGTTATCGTTGGCTACACTTGGCTAGGTTAGCGTTGGCTACACTTGGCTAAGTTAGTGTTGGCTAACTTGGCTAAGTTAGAGTTGGCTACACTTGGCTATGTTAGAGGAGGCTACTATTGGCCATGTAAGTGTTTGCTACTCTTGGCTAAGTTAGCATTGGATACACTTGGCTAAGTTAGCGTTGCTACTCTTGGCTAAGTTAGCATTTGCTACTCTTGGCTAAGCTAGCGTTGGCTACACTTGGCAATGTTAGCATTGGCTACCCTTGGCTAAGTTAGCGTTGGCTACACTTGGCTAAGTTAGTGTTGGCTACACTTGGCTAAGTTAGCGTTGGCTACACTTGGCTATGTTAGAGTAGGCTACAATTGGCTATGTTAGTGTTGTCTACTATTGGCCATGTAAGTGTTTGCTACTCTTGACTAAGTTAGCATTGGCTACACTTGGCTAAGTTAGTGTTGGATATACTTGGCAATGTTAGCATGGCTACCCTTGGCTAAGTTATCGTTGGCTACACTTGGCTAAGTTAGTGTTGGCTACACTTGGCAATGTTAGCATTGGCTACCCTTTTCTAAGTTAGTGTTGGATATACTTGGCAATGTTAGCATTGGCTACCCTTGGCTAAGTTATCGTTGGCTACACTTGGCTAAGTTAGTGTTGGCTACACTTGGCAATGTTAGCATTGGCTACCCTTGGCTAAGTTATCGTTGGCTACACTTGGCTATGTTAGGGTTGGCTACACTTGGCAACGTTAGCATTGGCTAACCTTGGCTAGGTTAGCGTTGGCTACACTTGGCTAAGTTAGTGTTGGCTAACTTGGCTAAGTTAGAGTTGGCTACACTTGGCTATGTTAGAGTAGGCTACACTTGACTATGTTAGTTTTGTCTACTATTGGCCATGTAAGTGTTTGCTACTCTTGGCTAAGTTAGCATTTGCTACTCTTGGCTAAGCTAGCTTTTGCTACTCTAGGCAAAGTTAGTGTTGGCTACACTTGGCTAAGTTAGTGTTGGCTACACTTGGCAATGTTAGCATTGGCTACCCTTTTCTAAGTTATCGTTGGCTACACTTGGCTAAGTTAGTGTTGGCTACACTTGGCTAAGTTAGCGTTGGCTACACTTGGCCATGTTAGTGTTGTCTACTATTGGCCATGTAAGTGTTTGCTACTCTATACTAACTTAGCATTGGATACACTTGGCTAAGCTAGCGTTGGCTACACTTGGCAATGTTAGCATTGGCTACCCTTTTCTAATTTATCGTTGGCTACACTTGGCTAAGTTAGCGTTGGCTACACTTGGCTAAGTTAGAGTTGGCTACACTTGGCTAAGTTAGTGTTGGCTGCACTTGGCAATGTTAGCATTGGCTACCCTTGGCTAAGTTATCGTTGGCTACAATTGGCTATGTTAGGGTTGGCTACACTTGGCAACGTTAGCATTGGCTACCCTTGGCTAGGTTAGCGTTGGCTACACTTGGCTAAGTTAGTGTTGGCTAACTTGGCTAAGTTAGAGTTGGCTACACTTGGCTATGTTAGAGTAGGCAACACTTGACTACGTTAGTGTTGTCTACTATTGGCTAAGCTAGCGTTTGCTACTCTAGGCAAAGTTAGTGTTGGCTACACTTGGCTAAGTTAGTGTTGGCTACACTTGGCTAAGTTAGAGTTGGCTACACTTGGCTATGTTAGAGGAGGCTACTATTGGCCATGTAAGTGTTTGCTACTCTATGGCTAAGTTAGCATTGGCTACACTTGGCTAAGCTAGCGTTGGCTACACTTGGCAAGTTAGCATTGGCTACCTTGGCTAAGTTATCGTTGGCTACACTTGGCTAAGTTAGCGTTGGCTACACTTGGCTAAGTTAGAGTTGGCTACACTTGGCTAAGTTAGTGTTGGCTACACTTGGCAATGTTAGCATTGGCTACCCTTGGCTAAGTTATCGTTGGCTACAATTGGCTATGTTAGGGTTGGCTACACTTGGCAACGTTAGCATTGGCTACCCTTGGCTAGGTTAGCGTTGGCTACACTTGGCTAAGTTAGTGTTGGCTACACTTGGCTAAGTTAGAGTTGGCTACACTTGGCTATGTTAGAGTAGGCTACACTTGACTACGTTAGTGTTGTCTACTATTGGCTAAGCTAGCGTTTGCTACTCTAGGCAAAGTTAGTGTTGGCTACACTTGGCTAAGTTAGTGTTGGCTAACTTGGCTAAGTTAGAGTTGGCTACACTTGGCTATGTTAGAGGAGGCTACTATTGGCCATGTAAGTGTTTGCTACTCTTGACTAAGTTAGCATTGGATACACTTGGCTAAGTTAGTGTTGCTACTCTTGGCTAAGTTAGCATTTGCTACTCTTGGCTAAGCTAGCGTTGGCTACACTTGGCTAAGTTAGTGTTGGCTAACTTGGCTAAGTTAGAGTTGGCTAAACTTGGCTATGTTAGAGTAGGCTACACTTGACTACGTTAGTGTTGTCTACTATTGGCCATGTAAGTGTTTGCTACTCTTGACTAAGTTAGCATTGGATACACTTGGCTAAGTTAGCGTTGCTACTCTTGGCTAAGTTAGCTTTTGCTAATCTTGGCTAAGCTAGCGTTGGCTACACTTGGCAATGTTAGCATTGGCTACCCTTGGCTAAGTTAGCGTTGGCTACACTTGGCTATGTTAGAGTAGGCTACAAATGGCTATGTTAGTGTTGTCTACTATTGGCCATGTACGTGTTGCTACACTTGGCTAAGTTAGTGTTGGCTACACTTGGCTAAGTTAGCATTGACTACACTTGGCTAAGTTAGTGTTGGCTAACTTGGCTAAGTTAGAGTTGGCTACACATGGCTATGTTAGAGTAGGCTACACTTGACTACGTTAGTGTTGTCTACTATTGGCCATGTAAGTGTTTGCTACTCTTGACTAAGTTAGCATTGGCTACACTTGAATAAGTTAGCGTTGCTACTCTTGGCTAAGTTAGCATTTGCTACTCTTGGCTAAGCTAGCGTTTGCTACTCTAGGCAAAGTTAGTGTTGGCTACACTTGGCTAAGTTATCGTTGGCTACACTTGGCTATGTTAGAGTAGGCTACACTTGGCTATGTTAGTGTTGTCCTCTATTGGCCATGTAAGTGTTTGCTACTCTTGACTAAGTTAGCATTGGCTACACTTGGCTAAGTTAGCGTTGCTACTCTTGGCTAAGTTAGCATTGTCTACCCTTAGCTAAGTTATCGTTGGCTACACTTGGCTATTTTAGGGTTGGCTACACTTGGCAACGTTAGCATTGGCTACCCTTGGCTAGGTTAGCGTTGGCTACACTTGGCTAAGTTAGTGTTGGCTAACTTGGCTAAGTTAGAGTTGGCTACACTTGGCTATGTTAGAGTAGGCTACACTTGACTACGTTAGTGTTGTCTACTATTGGCCATGTAAGTGTTTGCTACTCTTGACTAAGTTAGCATTGGCTACACTTGAATAAGTTAGCGTTGCTACTCTTGGCTAAGTTAGCATTTGCTACTTTTGGCTAAGCTAGCGTTTGCTACTCTAGGCAACGTTAGCATTGGCTACCCTTGGCTAAGTTAGCGTTGGCTACACTTGGCTAAGTTAGTGTTGGCTACACTTGGCTAAGTTAGAGTTGGCTACACTTGGCTAAGTTAGAGGAGGCTACTATTGGCCATGTAAGTGTTTGCTACTCTTGCCTAAGTTAGCATTGGATACACTTGGCTAAGTTAGCGTTGCTACTCTTGGCTAAGTTAGCATTTGCTACTCTTTGCTAAGCTAGCATTGGCTACCCTTGGCTAAGTTAGCGTTGGCTACACTTGGCTAAGTTAGTGTTGACTACACTTGGCTAAGTTAGCGTTGGCTACACTTGGCTATGTTAGAGTAGGCTACACTTGGCTATGTTAGTGTTGTCTTCTATTGGCCATGTAAGTGTTTGCTACTCTTGACTAAGTTAGCATTGCTACTCTTGGCTAAGTTAGCATTTGCTACTCTTGGCTTAGCTAGCGTTGGCTACACTTGGCAATGTTAGCATTGGCTACCCTTGGCTAAGTCAGCGTTGGCTACACTTGGCTATGTTAGAGTAGGCTACAATTGGCTATGTTAGTGTTGTCTACTATTGGCCATGTAAGTGTTTGCTACTCTTGACTAAGTTAGCATTGGCTACACTTGGCTGAGTTAGTGTTGGCTACACTTGGCTAAGTTAGCGTTGGCTACCCTTTGCTAAGTTTTCGTTGGCTACACATGGCTATGTTAGTGTTGGCTACACTTGGCTAAGTTAGTGTTGGCTACACTTGGCAATGTTAGCATTGGCTACCCTTGGCTAAGTTATCGTTGGCTACACTTGGCTATGTTAGGGTTGGCTACACTTGGCAACGTTAGCATTGGCTACCCTTGGCTAGGTTAGCGTTGGCAACACTTGACTAAGTTAGCGTTGACTACACTTGGCTATGTTAGAGTAGGCTACACTTGACTACGTTAGTGTTGTCTACTATTGGCCATGTAAGTGTTTGCTACTCTTGACTAAGTTAGCATTGGCTACACTTGAATAAGTTAGCGTTGCTACTCTTGGCTAAGTTAGCATTTTCTACTCTTGGCTAAGCTAGCGTTGGCTACACTTGAATAAGTTAGCGTTGCTACTCTTGGCTAAGTTAGCATTTGCTACTCTTGGCTAAGCTAGCGTTTGCTACTCTAGACAAAGTTAGTGTTGGCTACACTTGGCTAAGTTATCGTTGGCTACACTTGGCAACGTTAGCATTGGCTACCCTTGGCTAAGTTAGCGTTGGCTACACTTGGCTAAGTTAGTGTTGGCTACACTTGGCTAAGTTAGAGTTGGCTACACTTGGCTAAGTTAGAGGAGGCTACTATTGGCCATGTAAGTGTTTGCTACTCTTGCCTAAGTTAGCATTGGATACACTTGGCTAAGTTAGCGTTGCTACTCTTGGCTAAGTTAGCATTTGCTACTCTTTGCTAAGCTAGCATTGGCTACCCTTGGCTAAGTTAGCGTTGGCAACACTTGGCTAAGTTAGTGTTGGCTACACTTGGCTAAGTTAGCGTTGGCTACACTTGGCTATGTTAGAGTAGGCTACACTTGGCTATGTTAGTGTTGTCTTCTATTGGCCATGTAAGTGTTTGCTACTCTTGACTAAGTTAGCGTTGCTACTCTTGGCTAAGTTAGCATTTGCTACTCTTGGCAAAGTTAGCATTGGCTACACTTGGCTAAGTTAGTGTTGGCTACACTTGGCTAAGTTAGCGTTGGCTACCCTTGGCTAAGTTATCGTTGGCTACACTTGGCTATGTTAGTGTTGGCTACACTTGGCTAAGTTAGTGTTGGCTACACTTGGCAATGTTAGCATTGTCTACCCTTGGCTAAGTTATCGTTGGCTACACTTGGCTATGTTAGGGTTGGCTACACTTAGCAACGTTAGCGTTGGCTACACTTGGCTAAGTTAGTGTTGACTACACTTGGCTAAGTTAGCCCTTTCTACACTTGGCTAAGTTAGCCCTTGCTACACTTGGCTAAGTTATCGTTGGCTACACTTGGCAACGTTACATTGGCTACCCTTGGCTATGTTAGTGTTGGCTACACTTGGCTAAGTTAGTGTTGGCTACACTTGGCAATGTTAGCATTGTCTACTCTTGGCTAAGTTATCGTTGGCTACACTTGGCTATGTTAGGGTTGGCTACACTTGGCAACGTTAGCATTGGCTACCCTTGGCTAGGTTAGCGTTGGCTACACTTTGCTAAGTTAGTGTTGGCTAACTTGGCTAAGTTAGAGTTGGCTACACTTGGCTATGTTAGAGTAGGCTACACTTGACTACGTTAGTGTTGTCTACTATTGGCCATGTAAGTGTTTGCTACTCTTGGCTAAGTTAGCGTTGCTACTCTTGGCTAAGTTAGCTTTTGCTAATCTTGGCTAAGCTAGCGTTGGCTACACTTGGCAATGTTAGCATTGGCTACCCTTGGCTAAGTTAGCGTTGGCTACACTTGGCTATGTTAGAGTAGGCTACAAATGGCTATGTTAGTGTTGTCTACTATTGGCCATGTACGTGTTTGCTACACTTGGCTAAGTTAGTGTTGGCTACACTTGGCTAAGTTAGCATTGACTACACTTGGCTAAGTTAGTGTTGGCTAACTTGGCTAAGTTAGAGTTGGCTACACATGGCTATGTTAGAGTAGGCTACACTTGACTACGTTAGTGTTGTCTACTATTGGCCATGTAAGTGTTTGCTACTCTTGACTAAGTTAGCATTGGCTACACTTGAATAAGTTAGCGTTGCTACTCTTGGCTAAGTTAGCATTTGCTACTCTTGGCTAAGCTAGCGTTTGCTACTCTAGGCAAAGTTAGTGTTGGCTACACTTGGCTAAGTTATCGTTGGCTACACTTGGCTATGTTAGGGTTGGCCACACTTGGCAACGTTAGCATTGGCTACCCTTAGCTAAGTTAGCGTTGGCTACACTTGGCTAAGTTAGTGTTGGCTACCTTTGGCTAAGTTAGCATTTGCTACTCTTTGCTAAGCTAGCATTGGCTACCCTTGGCTAAGTTAGCATTGGCTACCCTTGGCTAAGTTAGCGTTGGCTACACTTGGCAATGTTAGCATTGGCTACCCTTGGCTAAGTTAGCGTTGGCTACACTTGGCTATGTTAGAGTAGGCTACACTTGGCTATGTTAGTGTTGTCCTCTATTGGCCATGTAAGTGTTTGCTACTCTTGACTAAGTTAGCATTGGCTACACTTGGCTAAGTTAGCGTTGCTACTCTTGGCTAAGTTAGCATTGTCTACCCTTAGCTAAGTTATCGTTGGCTACACTTGGCTATTTTAGGGTTGGCTACACTTGGCAACGTTAGCATTGGCTACCCTTGGCTAGGTTAGCGTTGGCTACACTTGGCTAAGTTAGTGTTGGCTAACTTGGCTAAGTTAGAGTTGGCTACACTTGGCTATGTTAGAGTAGGCTACACTTGACTACGTTAGTGTTGTCTACTATTGGCCATGTAAGTGTTTGCTACTCTTGACTAAGTTAGCATTGGCTACACTTGAATAAGTTAGCGTTGCTACTCTTGGCTAAGTTAGCATTTGCTACTCTTTGCTAAGCTAGCATTGGCTACCCTTGGCTAAGTTAGCGTTGGCTACACTTGGCTAAGTTAGTGTTGACTAAACTTGGCTAAGTTAGCGTTGGCTACACTTGGCTATGTTAGAGTAGGCTACACTTGGCTATGTTAGTGTTGTCTTCTATTGGCCATGTAAGTGTTTGCTACTCTTGACTAAGTTAGCATTGCTACTCTTGGCTAAGTTAGCATTTGCTACTCTTGGCTTAGCTAGCGTTGGCTACACTTGGCAATGTTAGCATTGGCTACCCTTGGCTAAGTCAGCGTTGGCTACACTTGGCTATGTTAGAGTAGGCTACAATTGGCTATGTTAGTGTTGTCTACTATTGGCCATGTAAGTGTTTGCTACTCTTGACTAAGTAAGCATTGGCTACACTTGCCTGAGTTAGTGTTGGCTACACTTGGCTAAGTTAGCGTTGGCTACCCTTGGCTAAGTTTTCGTTGGCTACACATGGCTATGTTAGTGTTGGCTACACTTGGCTAAGTTAGTGTTGGCTACACTAGGCAATGTTAGCATTGGCTACCCTTGGCTAAGTTATCGTTGGCTACACTTGGCTATGTTAGGGTTGGCTACACTTGGCAACGTTAGCATTGGCTACCCTTGGCTAGGTTAGCGTTGGCAACACTTGGCTAAGTTAGCGTTGACTACACTTGGCTATGTTAGAGTAGGCTACACTTGACTACGTTAGTGTTGTCTACTATTGGCCATGTAAGTGTTTGCTACTCTTGACTAAGTTAGCATTGGCTACACTTGAATAAGTTAGCGTTGCTACTCTTGGCTAAGTTAGCATTTTCTACTCTTGGCTAAGCTAGCGTTGGCTACACTTGAATAAGTTAGCGTTGCTACTCTTGGCTAAGTTAGCATTTGCTACTCTTGGCTAAGCTAGCGTTTGCTACTCTAGACAAAGTTAGTGTTGGCTACACTTGGCTAAGTTATCGTTGGCTACACTTGGCAACGTTAGCATTGGCTACCCTTGGCTAAGTTAGCGTTGGCTACACTTGGCTAAGTTAGTGTTGACTACACTTGGCTAAGTTAGAGTTGGCTACACTTGGCTAAGTTAGAGGAGGCTACTATTGGCCATGTAAGTGTTTGCTACTCTTGCCTAAGTTAGCATTGGATACACTTGGCTAAGTTAGCGTTGCTACTCTTGGCTAAGTTAGCATTTGCTACTCTTTGCTAAGCTAGCATTGGCTACCCTTGGCTAAGTTAGCGTTGGCAACACTTGGCTAAGTTAGTGTTGGCTACACTTGGCTAAGTTAGCGTTGGCTACACTTGGCTATGTTAGAGTAGGCTACACTTGGCTATGTTAGTGTTGTCTTCTATTGGCCATGTAAGTGTTTGCTACTCTTGACTAAGTTAGCGTTGCTACTCTTGGCTAAGTTAGCATTTGCTACTCTTGACAAAGTTAG
Source organism: Muraenolepis orangiensis (assembly GCA_027704905.1). Taxonomy (NCBI): domain Eukaryota; kingdom Metazoa; phylum Chordata; class Actinopteri; order Gadiformes; family Muraenolepididae; genus Muraenolepis; species Muraenolepis orangiensis. The sequence goes on along the minus strand of JANIIK010002122.1, from coordinate 55,224 downwards.
CATTGGCTACACTTGGCTAAGTTAGTGTTGGCTACACTTGGCTAAGTTAGCGTTGGCTACCCTTGGCTAAGTTATCGTTGGCTACACTTGGCTATGTTAGTGTTGGCTACACTTGGCTAAGTTAGTGTTGGCTACACTTGGCAATGTTAGCATTGTCTACCCTTGGCTAAGTTATCGTTGGCTACACTTGGCTATGTTAGGGTTGGCTACACTTGGCAACGTTAGCGTTGGCTACACTTGGCTAAGTTAGTGTTGACTACACTTGGCTAAGTTAGCGTTGGCTACACTTGGCTATGTTAGAGTAGGCTACACTTGGCTATGTTAGTGTTGTCTTCTATTGGCCATGTAAGTGTTTGCTACTCTTGACTAAGTTAGCATTGCTACTCTTGGCTAAGTTAGCATTTGCTACTCTTGGCTAAGCTAGCGTTGTCTACACTTGGCAATGTTAGCATTGGCTACCCTTGGCTAAGTCAGCGTTGGCTACACTTGGCTATGTTAGAGTAGGCTACAATTGGCTATGTTAGTGTTGTCTTCTATTGGCCATGTAAGTGTTTGCTACTCTTGACTAAGTTAGCATTGGCTACACTTGGCTAAGTTATCGTTGGCTACACTTGGCTAAGATAGCGTTGGCTACACTTGGCTAAGTTAGTGTTGGCTAACTTGGCTAAGTTAGAGTTGGCTACACTTGGCAATGTTAGAGGAGGCTTCTATTGGCCATGTAAGTGTTTGCTACTCTTGACTAAGTTAGCATTGGATACACTTGGCTAAGTTATCTTTGCTACTCTTGGCTAAGTTAGCATTTGCTACTCTTGGCTAAGCTAGCGTTGGCAACACTTGAATAAGTTAGCGTTGCTACTCTTGGCTAAGTTAGCATTTGCTACTCTTGACTAAGTTAGCATTGGATACACTTGGCTAAGTTAGTGTTGGCTACACTTGGCTAAGTTAGTGTTGGATATACTTGGCAATGTTAGCATTGGCTACCCTTGGCTAAGTTATCGTTGGCTACACTTGGCTATGTTAGGGTTGGCTACACTTGGCAACGTTAGCATTGGCTACACTTGGCTAGGTTAGCGTTGGCTACACTTGGCTTAGTTAGTGTTGGCTAACTTGGCTAAGTTAGAGTTGGCTACACTTGGCTATGTTAGAGTAGGCTACACTTGACTATGTTAGTGTTGTCTACTATTGGACATGTAAGTGTTTGCTACTCTTGACTAAGTTAGCATTGGCTACACTTGAATAAGTTAGCATTGCTACTCTTGGCTAAGTTAGCATTTGCTACTCTTGGCTAAGCTAGCGTTTGCTACTCTAGGCAAAGTTAGTGTTGGTTACACTTGGCTAAGTTATCGTTGGCTACACTTGGCTATGTTAGGTTTGGCCACACTTGGCAACGTTAGCATTGGCTACCCTTGGCTAAGTTAGCGTTGGCTACACTTGGCTAAGTTAGTTTTGGCTACACTTGGCTAAGTTAGATTTGGCTACACTTGGCTATGTTAGAGGAGGCTACTATTGGCCATGTAAGTGTTTGCAACTCTTGACTAAGTTAGCATTAGATACACTTGGCTAAGTTAGCGTTGCTACTCTTGGCTAAGTTAGCATTTGCTACTCTTGTTTAAGCTAGCATTGGCTACACTTGGCAATGTTAGCATTGGCTACCCGTGGCTATTTTAGCGTTGGCTACACATGGCTAAGTTAGTGTTGGCTACACTTGGCTATGTTAGAGTAGGCTACACTTGGCTATGTTAGTGTTGTCTTCTATTGGCCATGTAAGTGTTTGCTACTCTTGGCAAATTAGTGTTGGCTACACTTGGCTAAGTTAGTGTTGGCTACACTTGGCAATGTTAGCATTGCCTAACCTTTTCTAAGTTATCGTTGGCTACACTTGGCTAAGTTAGTGTTGGCTACACTTGGCTAAGTTAGCGTTGGCTACACTTGGCTAAGTTAGCGTTGGCTACACTTGGCCATGTTAGAGTAGGTTACACTTGGCTATGTTAGTGTTGTCTACTATTGGCTATGTAAGTGTTTGCTACTCTTGACTAAGTTAGCATTGGCTACACTTGGCTAAGTTAGCGTTGCTACTCTAGGCTAAGTTAGCATTTGCTACTCTTGGCTAAGCTAGTGTTTGCTACTCTAGGCAAAGTTAGTGTTGCTACACTTGGCTAAGTTATCGTTGGCTACACTTGGCTATGTTAGGGTTGGCTACACTTGGCAACGTTACATTGGCTACCCTTGGCTAAGTTAGCGTTGGCTACACTTGGCTAAGTTAGTGTTGGCTACACATGGCTAAGTTAGTGTTGGCTAAACTTGGCAATGTTAGCATTGGCTACACTTGCCTAAGTTAGCGTTGGCTACCCTTTGCTAAGTTATCGTTGGCTACACTTGTCTATGTTAGTGTTGGCTACACTTGGCTAAGTTAGTGTTGGCTACACTTGGCAATGTTAGTGTTGGCTACACTTGGCTAAGTTAGTGTTGGATACACTTGGCAATGTTAGCATTGGCTACCCTTGGCTAAGCTAGCGTTTGCTACTCTAGGCAAAGTTAGTGTTGGTTACACTTGGCTAAGTTATCGTTGGCTACACTTGGCTATGTTAGGTTTGGCCACACTTGGCAACGTTAGCATTGGCTACCCTTGGCTAAGTTAGCGTTGGCTACACTTGGCTAAGTTAGTTTTGGCTACACTTGGCTAAGTTAGATTTGGCTACACTTGGCTATGTTAGAGGAGGCTACTATTGGCCATGTAAGTGTTTGCTACTCTTGACTAAGTTAGCATTGGATACACTTGGCTAAGTTAGCGTTGCTACTCTTGGCTAAGTTAGCATTTGCTACTCTTGTTTAAGCTAGCATTGGCTACACTTGGCAATGTTAGCATTGGCTACCCTTGGCTATTTTAGCGTTGGCTACACTTGGCTAAGTTAGTGTTGGCTACACTTGGCTATGTTAGCGTTGGCTACACTTGGCTATGTTAGAGTAGGCTACACTTGGCTATGTTAGTGTTGTCTTCTATTGGCCATGTAAGTGTTTGCTACTCTTGACAAAGTTAGCATTGGCTACACTTGGCTAAGTTAGCGTTGCTACTCTTGGCAAATTAGTGTTGGCTACACTTGGCTAAGTTAGTGTTGGCTACACTTGGCAATGTTAGCATTGCCTAACCTTTTCTAAGTTATCGTTGGCTACACTTGGCTAAGTTAGTGTTGGCTACATTTGGCTAAGTTAGCGTTGGCTACACTTGGCTAATTTAGCGTTGGCTACACTTGGCCATGTTAGAGTAGGTTACACTTGGCTATGTTAGTGTTGTCTACTATTGGCCATGTAAGTGTTTGCTACTCTTGACTAAGTTAGCATTGGCTACACTTGGCTAAGTTAGCGTTGCTACTCTAGGCTAAGTTAGCATTTGCTACTCTTGGCTAAGCTAGCGTTTGCTACTCTAGGCAAAGTTAGTGTTGCTACACTTGGCTAAGTTATCGTTGGCTACACTTGGCTATGTTAGGGTTGGCTACACTTGGCAACGTTACATTGGCTACCCTTGGCTAAGTTAGCGTTGGCTACACTTGGCTAAGTTAGTGTTGGCTACACATGGCTAAGTTAGTGTTGGCTAAACTTGGCAATGTTAGCATTGGCTACACTTGCCTAAGTTAGCCCTTGTTCCACTTGGCTAAGTTAGCGTTGGCTACACTTCGCTAAGTTAGTGTTGGCTACACTTGGCTAAGTTAGTGTTGGATACACTTGGCAATGTTAGCATTGGCTACCCTTGGCTAAGCTAGCGTTTGCTACTCTAGGCAAAGTTAGTGTTGGCTACCCTTGGCTAAGTTAGCATTGGCTACACTTGGCTTAGTTAGCGTTGCTACTCTAGGCTAAGTTAGCATTTGCTACTCTTGGCTAAGCTAGCGTTTGCTACTCTTGACTAAGTTAGCATTGGCTATACTTGGCTAAGTTAGCGTTGCTACTCTTGGCTAAGTTAGCATTTGCTACTCTTGGCTAAGCTAGCGTTTGCTACTCTAGGCAAAGTTAGTGTTGGCTACACTTGGCTAAGTTAGTGTTGGCTGCACTTGGCTATGTTAGGGTTGGCTACACTTGGCTAAGTTAGTGTTGGCTAAACTTGGCAATGTTAGCATTGACTACACTTGACTAAGTTAGCCTTTCTACACTTGGCTAAGTTAGCCTTGCTACACTTGGCTAAGTTATCGTTGGCTACACTTGGCAACGTTACATTGGCTACCCTTGGCTATGTTAGTGTTGGCTACACTTGGCTAAGTTAGTGTTGGCTACACTTGGCAATGTTAGCATTGTCTACTCTTGGCTAAGTTATCGTTGGCTACACTTGGCTATGTTAGGGTTGGCTACACTTGGCAACGTTAGCATTGGCTACCCTTGGCTAGGTTAGCGTTGGCTACACTTGGCTAAGTTAGTGTTGGCTAACTTGGCTAAGTTAGAGTTGGCTACACTTGGCTATGTTAGCGTTGGCTACACTTGGCTATGTTAGAGTAGGCTACACTTGGCTATGTTAGTGTTGTCTTCTATTGGCCATGTAAGTGTTTGCTACTCTTGACAAAGTTAGCATTGGCTACACTTGGCTAAGTTAGCGTTGCTACTCTTGGCAAATTAGTGTTGGCTACACTTGGCTAAGTTAGTGTTGGCTACACTTGGCAATGTTAGCATTGCCTAACCTTTTCTAAGTTATCGTTGGCTACACTTGGCTAAGTTAGTGTTGGCTACATTTGGCTAAGTTAGCGTTGGCTACACTTGGCTAAGTTAGCGTTGGCTACACTTGGCCATGTTAGAGTAGGTTACACTTGGCTATGTTAGTGTTGTCTACTATTGGCCATGTAAGTGTTTGCTACTCTTGACTAAGTTAGCATTGGCTACACTTGGCTAAGTTAGCGTTGCTACTCTAGGCTAAGTTAGCATTTGCTACTCTTGGCTAAGCTAGCGTTTGCTACTCTAGGCAAAGTTAGTGTTGCTACACTTGGCTAAGTTATCGTTGGCTACACTTGGCTATGTTAGGGTTGGCTACACTTGGCAACGTTACATTGGCTACCCTTGGCTAAGTTAGCGTTGGCTACACTTGGCTAAGTTAGTGTTGGCTACACATGGCTAAGTTAGTGTTGGCTAAACTTGGCAATGTTAGCATTGGCTACACTTGCCTAAGTTAGCCCTTGTTCCACTTGGCTAAGTTAGCGTTGGCTACACTTCGCTAAGTTAGTGTTGGCTACACTTGGCTAAGTTAGTGTTGGATACACTTGGCAATGTTAGCATTGGCTACCCTTGGCTAAGCTAGCGTTTGCTACTCTAGGCAAAGTTAGTGTTGGCTACCCTTGGCTAAGTTAGCATTGGCTACACTTGGCTTAGTTAGCGTTGCTACTCTAGGCTAAGTTAGCATTTGCTACTCTTGGCTAAGCTAGCGTTTGCTACTCTTGACTAAGTTAGCATTGGCTATATTTGGCTAAGTTAGCGTTGCTACTCTTGGCTAAGTTAGCATTTGCTACTCTTGGCTAAGCTAGCGTTTGCTACTCTAGGCAAAGTTAGTGTTGGCTACACTTGGCTAAGTTAGTGTTGGCTGCACTTGGCTATGATAGGGTTGGCTACACTTGGCTAAGTTAGTGTTGGCTAAACTTGGCAATGTTAGCATTGACTACACTTGGCTAAGTTAGCCCTTTCTACACTTGGCTAAGTTAGCCCTTGCTACACTTGGCTAAGTTATCGTTGGCTACACTTGGCAACGTTACATTGGCTACCCTTGGCTATGTTAGTGTTGGCTACACTTGGCTAAGTTAGTGTTGGCTACACTTGGCAATGTTAGCATTGTCTACTCTTGGCTAAGTTATCGTTGGCTACACTTGGCTATGTTAGGGTTGGCTACACTTGGCAACGTTAGCATTGGCTACCCTTGGCTAGGTTAGCGTTGGCTACACTTTGCTAAGTTAGTGTTGGCTAACTTGGCTAAGTTAGAGTTGGCTACACTTGGCTATGTTAGAGTAGGCTACACTTGGCTATGTTAGAGTAGGCTACACTTGACTACGTTAGTGTTGTCTACTATTGGCCATGTAAGTGTTTGCTACTCTTGACTAAGTTAGCATTGGATACACTTGGCTAAGTTAGCGTTGCTACTCTTGGCTAAGTTAGCTTTTGCTAATCTTGGCTAAGCTAGCGTTGGCTACACTTGGCAATGTTAGCATTGGCTACCCTTGGCTAAGTTAGCGTTGGCTACACTTGGCTATGTTAGAGTAGGCTACAAATGGCTATGTTAGTGTTGTCTACTATTGGCCATGTACGTGTTTGCTACACTTGGCTAAGTTAGTGTTGGCTACACTTGGCTAAGTTAGCATTGACTACACTTGGCTAAGTTAGTGTTGGCTAACTTGGCTAAGTTAGAGTTGGCTACACTTGGCTATGTTAGAGTAGGCTACACTTGACTACGTTAGTGTTGTCTACTATTGGCCATGTAAGTGTTTGCTACTCTTGACTAAGTTAGCATTGGCTACACTTGAATAAGTTAGCGTTGCTACTCTTGGCTAAGTTAGCATTTGCTACTCTTGGCTAAGCTAGCGTTTGCTACTCTAGGCAAAGTTAGTGTTGGCTACACTTGGCTAAGTTATCGTTGGCTACACTTGGCTATGTTAGGGTTGGCCACACTTGGCAACGTTAGCATTGGCTACCCTTAGCTAAGTTAGCGTTGGCTACACTTGGCTAAGTTAGTGTTGGCTACACTTGGCTAAGTTAGCATTTGCTACTCTTTGCTAAGCTAGCATTGGCTACCCTTGGCTAAGTTATCGTTGGTACTCTTGACTAAGTTAGCATTGGCTACACTTGAATAAGTTAGCGTTGCTACTATTGGCTAAGTTAGCATTTGCTACTCTTGGCTAAGCTAGCGTTTGCTACTCTAGGCAAAGTTAGTGTTGGCTACACTTGGCTAAGTTATCGTTGGCTACACTTGGCTATGTTAGGGTTGGCCACACTTGGCAACGTTAGCATTGGCTACCCTTAGCTAAGTTAGCGTTGGCTGCACTTGGCTAAGTTAGTGTTGGCTACCTTTGGCTAAGTTAGCATTTGCTACTCTTTGCTAAGCTAGCATTGGCTACCCTTGGCTAAGTTAGCATTGGCTACCCTTGGCTAAGTTAGCGTTGGCTACACTTGGCAATGTTAGCATTGGCTACCCTTGGCTAAGTTAGCGTTGGCTACACTTGGCTATGTTAGAGTAGGCTACACTTGGCTATGTTAGTGTTGTCCTCTATTGGCCATGTAAGTGTTTGCTACTCTTGACTAAGTTAGCATTGGCTACACTTGGCTAAGTTAGCGTTGCTACTCTTGGCTAAGTTAGCATTGTCTACCCTTAGCTAAGTTATCGTTGGCTACACTTGGCTATTTTAGGGTTGGCTACACTTGGCAACGTTAGCATTGGCTACCCTTGGCTAGGTTAGCGTTGGCTACACTTGGCTAAGTTAGTGTTGGCTAACTTGGCTAAGTTAGAGTTGGCTACACTTGGCTATGTTAGAGTAGGCTACACTTGACTACTTTAGTGTTGTCTACTATTGGCCATGTAAGTGTTTGCTACTCTTGACTAAGTTAGCATTGGCTACACTTGAATAAGTTAGCGTTGCTACTCTTGGCTAAGTTAGCATTTGCTACTTTTGGCTAAGCTAGCGTTTGCTACTCTAGGCAACGTTAGCATTGGCTACCCTTGGCTAAGTTAGCGTTGGCTACACTTGGCTAAGTTAGTGTTGGCTACACTTGGCTAAGTTAGAGTAGGCTACACTTGGCTATGTTAGTGTTGTCTTCTATTGGCCATGTAAGTGTTTGCTACTCTTGACTAAGTTAGCATTGCTACTCTTGGCTAAGTTAGCATTTGCTACTCTTGGCTTAGCTAGCGTTGGCTACACTTGGCAATGTTAGCATTGGCTACCCTTGGCTAAGTCAGCGTTGGCTACACTTGGCTATGTTAGAGTAGGCTACAATTGGCTATGTTAGTGTTGTCTACTATTGGCCATGTAAGTGTTTGCTACTCTTGACTAAGTTAGCATTGGCTACACTTGGCTGAGTTAGTGTTGGCTACACTTGGCTAAGTTAGCGTTGGCTACCCTTGGCTAAGTTTTCGTTGGCTACACATGGCTATGTTAGTGTTGGCTACACTTGGCTAAGTTAGTGTTGGCTACACTTGGCAATGTTAGCATTGGCTACCCTTGGCTAAGTTATCGTTGGCTACACTTGGCTATGTTAGGGTTGGCTACACTTGGCAACGTTAGCATTGGCTACCCTTGGCTAGGTTAGCGTTGGCAACACTTGACTAAGTTAGCGTTGACTACACTTGGCTATGTTAGAGTAGGCTACACTTGACTACGTTAGTGTTGTCTACTATTGGCCATGTAAGTGTTTGCTACTCTTGACTAAGTTAGCATTGGCTACACTTGAATAAGTTAGCGTTGCTACTCTTGGCTAAGTTAGCATTTTCTACTCTTGGCTAAGCTAGCGTTGGCTACACTTGAATAAGTTAGCGTTGCTACTCTTGGCTAAGTTAGCATTTGCTACTCTTGGCTAAGCTAGCGTTTGCTACTCTAGACAAAGTTAGTGTTGGCTACACTTGGCTAAGTTATCGTTGGCTACACTTGGCAACGTTAGCATTGGCTACCCTTGGCTAAGTTAGCGTTGGCTACACTTGGCTAAGTTAGTGTTGGCTACACTTGGCTAAGTTAGAGTTGGCTACACTTGGCTAAGTTAGAGGAGGCTACTATTGGCCATGTAAGTGTTTGCTACTCTTGCCTAAGTTAGCATTGGATACACTTGGCTAAGTTAGCGTTGCTACTCTTGGCTAAGTTAGCATTTGCTACTCTTTGCTAAGCTAGCATTGGCTACCCTTGGCTAAGTTAGCGTTGGCAACACTTGGCTAAGTTAGTGTTGGCTACACTTGGCTAAGTTAGCGTTGGCTACACTTGGCTATGTTAGAGTAGGCTACACTTGGCTATGTTAGTGTTGTCTTCTATTGGCCATGTAAGTGTTTGCTACTCTTGACTAAGTTAGCGTTGCTACTCTTGGCTAAGTTAGCATTTGCTACTCTTGACAAAGTTAGCATTGGCTACACTTGGCTAAGTTAGTGTTGGCTACACTTGGCTAAGTTAGCGTTGGCTACCCTTGGCTAAGTTATCGTTGGCTACACTTGGCTATGTTAGTGTTGGCTACACTTGGCTAAGTTAGTGTTGGCTACACTTGGCAATGTTAGCATTGTCTACCCTTGGCTAAGTTATCGTTGGCTACACTTGGCTATGTTAGGGTTGGCTACACTTGGCAACGTTAGCGTTGGCTACACTTGGCTAAGTTAGTGTTGACTACACTTGGCTAAGTTAGCGTTGGCTACACTTGGCTATGTTAGAGTAGGCTACACTTGGCTATGTTAGTGTTGTCTTCTATTGGCCATGTAAGTGTTTGCTACTCTTGACTAAGTTAGCATTTGCTACTCTTGGCTAAGCTAGCGTTGGCTACACTTGGCAATGTTAGCATTGGCTACCCTTGGCTAAGTCAGCGTTGGCTACACTTGGCTATGTTAGAGTAGGCTACAATTGGCTATGTTAGTGTTGTCTTCTATTGGCCATGTAAGTGTTTGCTACTCTTGACTAAGTTAGCATTGGCTACACTTGGCTGAGTTAGTGTTGGCTACACTTGGCTAAGTTAGCGTTGGCTACCCTTGGCTAAGTTTTCGTTGGCTACACTTGGCTATGTTAGTGTTGGCTACACTTGGCTAAGTTAGTGTTGGCTAAACTTGGCAATGTTAGCATTGGCTACCCTTGGCTAAGTTATCGTTGGCTACACTTGGCTATTTTAGGGTTGGCTACACTTGGCAACGTTAGCATTGGCTACCCTTGGCTAGGTTAGCGTTGGCTACACTTGGCTAAGTTAGCGTTGACTACACTTGGCTATGTTAGAGTAGGCTACACTTGACTACGTTAGTGTTGTCTACTATTGGCCATGTAAGTGTTTGCTACTCTTGACTAAGTTAGCATTGGCTACACTTGAATAAGTTAGCGTTGCTACTCTTGGCTAAGTTAGCATTTGCTACTCTTGGCTAAGCTAGCGTTGGCTACACTTGAATAAGTTAGCGTTGCTACTCTTGGCTAAGTTAGCATTTGCTACTCTTGGCTAAGCTAGCGTTTGCTACTCTAGGCAAAGTTAGTGTTGGCTACACTTGGCTAAGTTATCGTTGGCTACACTTGGCAACGTTAGCATTGGCTACCCTTGGCTAAGTTATCGTTGGCTACACTTGGCTATGTTAGGGTTGGCTACACTTGGCAACGTTAGCATTGGCTACCCTTGGCTAGGTTAGCGTTGGCTACACTTTGCTAAGTTAGTGTTGGCTAACTTGGCTAAGTTAGAGTTGGCTACACTTGGCTATGTTAGAGTAGGCTACACTTGACTACGTTAGTGTTGTCTACTATTGGCCATGTAAGTGTTTGCTACTCTTGACGAAGTTAGCATTGGATACACTTGGCTAAGTTAGCGTTGCTACTCTTGGCTAAGTTAGCTTTTGCTAATCTTGGCTAAGCTAGCGTTGGCTACACTTGGCAATGTTAGCATTGGCTACCTTTGGCTAAGTTAGCGTTGGCTACACTTGGCTATGTTAGAGTAGGCTACAAATGGCTATGTTAGTGTTGTCTACTATTGGCCATGTACGTGTTTGCTACCCTTGGCTAAGTTATCGTTGGCTAAACTTGGCAATGTTAGCATTGACTACACTTGGCTAAGTTAGCCCTTGCTACACTTGGCTAAGTTAGCCCTTGCTACACTTGGCTAAGTTAGCGTTTGCTACACTTGGCAACGTTAGCATTGGCCACCCTTGGCTAAGTTAGCGTTGGCTACACTTCGCTAAGTTAGTGTTGGCTACACTTGGCTAAGTTAGTGTCGGATACACTTGGCTAAGTTAGAGTTGGCTACACTTGGCTATGTTAGAGGAGGCTACTATTGGCCATGTAAGTGTTTGCTACTCTTGGCTAAGTTAGCATTGGATACACTTGTCTAAGTTAGCGTTGCTACTCTTGGCTAAGTTAGCTTTTGCTAATCTTGGCTAAGCTAGCGTTTGCTACACTTGGCAATGTTAGCATTGGCTACCCTTGGCTAAGTTAGCGTTGGCTACACTTGGCTAAGTTAGTGTTGGCTACACTTGGCTAAGTTAGCGTTGGCTACACTTGGCTATGTTAGAGTAGGCTACAATTGGCTATGTTAGTGTTGTCTACTATTGGCCATGTAAGTGTTTGCTACTCTTGACTAAGTTAGCATTGGCTACACTTGAATAAGTTAGCGTTGCTACTCTTGGCTAAGTTAGCATTTGCTACTCTTGGCTAAGCTAGCGTTTGCTACTCTAGGCAAAGTTAGTGTTGGCTACACTTGGCTAAGTTATCGTTGGCTACACTTGGCTATGTTAGGGTTGGCCACACTTGGCAACGTTAGCATTGGCTACCCTTAGCTAAGTTAGCGTTGGCTACACTTGGCTAAGTTAGTGTTGGCTACACTTGGCTAAGTTAGCATTTGCTACTCTTTGCTAAGCTAGCATTGGCTACCCTTGGCTAAGTTAGCGTTGGTACTCTTGACTAAGTTAGCATTGGCTACACTTGAATAAGTTAGCGTTGCTACTATTGGCTAAGTTAGCATTTGCTACTCTTGGCTAAGCTAGCGTTTGCTACTCTAGGCAAAGTTAGTGTTGGCTACACTTGGCTATGTTATCGTTGGCTACACTTGGCTATGTTAGGGTTGGCCACACTTGGCAACGTTAGCATTGGCTACCCTTAGCTAAGTTAGCGTTGGCTACACTTGGCTAAGTTAGTGTTGGCTACCTTTGGCTAAGTTAGCATTTGCTACTCTTTGCTAAGCTAGCATTGGCTACCCTTGGCTAAGTTAGCATTGGCTACCCTTGGCTAAGTTAGCGTTGGCTACACTTGGCAATGTTAGCATTGGCTACCCTTGGCTAAGTTAGCGTTGGCTACACTTGGCTATGTTAGAGTAGGCTACACTTGGCTATGTTAGTGTTGTCCTCTATTGGCCATGTAAGTGTTTGCTACTCTTGACTAAGTTAGCATTGGCTACACTTGGCTAAGTTAGCGTTGCTACTCTTGGCTAAGTTAGCATTGTCTACCCTTAGCTAAGTTATCGTTGGCTACACTTGGCTATTTTAGGGTTGGCTACACTTGGCAACGTTAGCATTGGCTACCCTTGGCTAGGTTAGCGTTGGCTACACTTGGCTAAGTTAGTGTTGGCTAACTTGGCTAAGTTAGAGTTGGCTACACTTGGCTATGTTAGAGTAGGCTACACTTGACTACTTTAGTGTTGTCTACTATTGGCCATGTAAGTGTTTGCTACTCTTGACTAAGTTAGCATTGGCTACACTTGAATAAGTTAGCGTTGCTACTCTTGGCAAAGTTAGCATTTGCTACTTTTGGCTAAGCTAGCGTTTGCTACTCTAGGCAACGTTAGCATTGGCTACCCTTGGCTAAGTTAGCGTTGGCTACACTTGGCTAAGTTAGTGTTGGCTACACTTGGCTAAGTTAGAGTTGGCTACACTTGGCTAAGTTAGAGGAGGCTACTATTGGCCATGTAAGTGTTTGCTACTCTTGCCTAAGTTAGCATTGGATACACTTGGCTAAGTTAGCGTTGCTACTCTTGGCTAAGTTAGCATTTGCTACTCTTTGCTAAGCTAGCATTGGCTACCCTTGGCTAAGTTAGCGTTGGCTACACTTGGCTAAGTTAGTGTTGACTACACTTGGCTAAGTTAGCGTTGGCTACACTTGGCTATGTTAGAGTAGGCTACACTTGGCTATGTTAGTGTTGTCTTCTATTGGCAATGTAAGTGTTTGCTACTCTTGACTAAGTTAGCATTGCTACTCTTGGCTAAGTTAGCATTTGCTACTCTTGGCTTAGCTAGCGTTGGCTACACTTGGCAATGTTAGCATTGGCTACCCTTGGCTAAGTCAGCGTTGGCTACACTTGGCTATGTTAGAGTAGGCTACAATTGGCTATGTTAGTGTTGTCTACTATTGGCCATGTAAGTGTTTGCTACTCTTGACTAAGTTAGCATTGGCTACACTTGGCAGAGTTAGTGTTGGCTACACTTGGCTAAGTTAGCGTTGGCTACCCTTGGCTAAGTTTTCGTTGGCTACACATGGCTATGTTAGTGTTGGCTACACTTGGCTAAGTTAGTGTTGGCTACACTTGGCAATGTTAGCATTGGCTACCCTTGGCTAAGTTATCGTTGGCTACACTTGGCTATGTTAGGGTTGGCTACACTTGGCAACGTTAGCATTGGCTACCCTTGGCTAGGTTAGCGTTGGCAACACTTGACTAAGTTAGCGTTGACTACACTTGGCTATGTTAGAGTAGGCTACACTTGACTACGTTAGTGTTGTCTACTATTGGCCATGTAAGTGTTTGCTACTCTTGACTAAGTTAGCATTGGCTACACTTGAATAAGTTAGCGTTGCTACTCTTGGCTAAGTTAGCATTTTCTACTCTTGGCTAAGCTAGCGTTGGCTACACTTGAATAAGTTAGCGTTGCTACTCTTGGCTAAGTTAGCATTTGCTACTCTTGGCTAAGCTAGCGTTTGCTACTCTAGACAAAGTTAGTGTTGGCTACACTTGGCTAAGTTATCGTTGGCTACACTTGGCAACGTTAGCATTGGCTACCCTTGGCTAAGTTAGCGTTGGCTACACTTGGCTAAGTTAGTGTTGGCTACACTTGGCTAAGTTAGAGTTGGCTACACTTGGCTAAGTTAGAGGAGGCTACTATTGGCCATGTAAGTGTTTGCTACTCTTGCCTAAGTTAGCATTGGATACACTTGGCTAAGTTAGCGTTGCTACTCTTGGCTAAGTTAGCATTTGCTACTCTTTGCTAAGCTAGCATTGGCTACCCTTGGCTAAGTTAGCGTTGGCAACACTTGGCTAAGTTAGTGTTGGCTACACTTGGCTAAGTTAGCGTTGGCTACACTTGGCTATGTTAGAGTAGGCTACACTTGGCTATGTTAGTGTTGTCTTCTATTGGCCATGTAAGTGTTTGCTACTCTTGCCTAAGTTAGCGTTGCTACTCTTGGCTAAGTTAGCATTTGCTACTCTTGACAAAGTTAGCATTGGCTACACTTGGCTAAGTTAGTGTTGGCTACACTTGGCTATGTTAGAGTAGGCTACAAATGGCTATGTTAGTGTTGTCTACTATTGGCCATGTACGTGTTTGCTACCCTTGGCTAAGTTATCGTTGGCTAAACTTGGCAATGTTAGCATTGACTACACTTGGCTAAGTTAGCCCTTGCTACACTTGGCTAAGTTAGCCCTTGCTACACTTGGCTAAGTTAGCGTTTGCTACACTTGGCAACGTTAGCATTGGCCACCCTTGGCTAAGTTAGCGTTGGCTACACTTCGCTAAGTTAGTGTTGGCTACACTTGGCTAAGTTAGTGTCGGATACACTTGGCTAAGTTAGAGTTGGCTACACTTGGCTATGTTAGAGGAGGCTACTATTGGCCATGTAAGTGTTTGCTACTCTTGGCTAAGTTAGCATTGGATACACTTGTCTAAGTTAGCGTTGCTACTCTTGGCTAAGTTAGCTTTTGCTAATCTTGGCTAAGCTAGCGTTTGCTACACTTGGCAATGTTAGCATTGGCTACCCTTGGCTAAGTTAGCGTTGGCTACACTTGGCTAAGTTAGTGTTGGCTACACTTGGCTAAGTTAGCGTTGGCTACACTTGGCTATGTTAGAGTAGGCTACAATTGGCTATGTTAGTGTTGTCTACTATTGGCCATGTAAGTGTTTGCTACTCTTGACTAAGTTAGCATTGGCTACACTTGAATAAGTTAGCGTTGCTACTCTTGGCTAAGTTAGCATTTGCTACTCTTGGCTAAGCTAGCGTTTGCTACTCTAGGCAAAGTTAGTGTTGGCTACACTTGGCTAAGTTATCGTTGGCTACACTTGGCTATGTTAGGGTTGGCCACACTTGGCAACGTTAGCATTGGCTACCCTTAGCTAAGTTAGCGTTGGCTACACTTGGCTAAGTTAGTGTTGGCTACACTTGGCTAAGTTAGCATTTGCTACTCTTTGCTAAGCTAGCATTGGCTACCCTTGGCTAAGTTAGCGTTGGTACTCTTGACTAAGTTAGCATTGGCTACACTTGAATAAGTTAGCGTTGCTACTATTGGCTAAGTTAGCATTTGCTACTCTTGGCTAAGCTAGCGTTTGCTACTCTAGGCAAAGTTAGTGTTGGCTACACTTGGCTATGTTATCGTTGGCTACACTTGGCTATGTTAGGGTTGGCCACACTTGGCAACGTTAGCATTGGCTACCCTTAGCTAAGTTAGCGTTGGCTACACTTGGCTAAGTTAGTGTTGGCTACCTTTGGCTAAGTTAGCATTTGCTACTCTTTGCTAAGCTAGCATTGGCTACCCTTGGCTAAGTTAGCATTGGCTACCCTTGGCTAAGTTAGCGTTGGCTACACTTGGCAATGTTAGCATTGGCTACCCTTGGCTAAGTTAGCGTTGGCTACACTTGGCTATGTTAGAGTAGGCTACACTTGGCTATGTTAGTGTTGTCCTCTATTGGCCATGTAAGTGTTTGCTACTCTTGACTAAGTTAGCATTGGCTACACTTGGCTAAGTTAGCGTTGCTACTCTTGGCTAAGTTAGCATTGTCTACCCTTAGCTAAGTTATCGTTGGCTACACTTGGCTATTTTAGGGTTGGCTACACTTGGCAACGTTAGCATTGGCTACCCTTGGCTAGGTTAGCGTTGGCTACACTTGGCTAAGTTAGTGTTGGCTAACTTGGCTAAGTTAGAGTTGGCTACACTTGGCTATGTTAGAGTAGGCTACACTTGACTACTTTAGTGTTGTCTACTATTGGCCATGTAAGTGTTTGCTACTCTTGACTAAGTTAGCATTGGCTACACTTGAATAAGTTAGCGTTGCTACTCTTGGCAAGTTAGCATTTGCTACTTTTGGCTAAGCTAGCGTTTGCTACTCTAGGCAACGTTAGCATTGGCTACCCTTGGCTAAGTTAGCGTTGGCTACACTTGGCTAAGTTAGTGTTGGCTACACTTGGCTAAGTTAGAGTTGGCTACACTTGGCTAAGTTAGAGGAGGCTACTATTGGCCATGTAAGTGTTTGCTACTCTTGCCTAAGTTAGCATTGGATACACTTGGCTAAGTTAGCGTTGCTACTCTTGGCTAAGTTAGCATTTGCTACTCTTTGCTAAGCTAGCATTGGCTACCCTTGGCTAAGTTAGCGTTGGCTACACTTGGCTAAGTTAGTGTTGACTACACTTGGCTAAGTTAGCGTTGGCTACACTTGGCTATGTTAGAGTAGGCTACACTTGGCTATGTTAGTGTTGTCTTCTATTGGCAATGTAAGTGTTTGCTACTCTTGACTAAGTTAGCATTGCTACTCTTGGCTAAGTTAGCATTTGCTACTCTTGGCTTAGCTAGCGTTGGCTACACTTGGCAATGTTAGCATTGGCTACCCTTGGCTAAGTCAGCGTTGGCTACACTTGGCTATGTTAGAGTAGGCTACAATTGGCTATGTTAGTGTTGTCTACTATTGGCCATGTAAGTGTTTGCTACTCTTGACTAAGTTAGCATTGGCTACACTTGGCAGAGTTAGTGTTGGCTACACTTGGCTAAGTTAGCGTTGGCTACCCTTGGCTAAGTTTTCGTTGGCTACACATGGCTATGTTAGTGTTGGCTACACTTGGCTAAGTTAGTGTTGGCTACACTTGGCAATGTTAGCATTGGCTACCCTTGGCTAAGTTATCGTTGGCTACACTTGGCTATGTTAGGGTTGGCTACACTTGGCAACGTTAGCATTGGCTACCCTTGGCTAGGTTAGCGTTGGCAACACTTGACTAAGTTAGCGTTGACTACACTTGGCTATGTTAGAGTAGGCTACACTTGACTACGTTAGTGTTGTCTACTATTGGCCATGTAAGTGTTTGCTACTCTTGACTAAGTTAGCATTGGCTACACTTGAATAAGTTAGCGTTGCTACTCTTGGCTAAGTTAGCATTTTCTACTCTTGGCTAAGCTAGCGTTGGCTACACTTGAATAAGTTAGCGTTGCTACTCTTGGCTAAGTTAGCATTTGCTACTCTTGGCTAAGCTAGCGTTTGCTACTCTAGACAAAGTTAGTGTTGGCTACACTTGGCTAAGTTATCGTTGGCTACACTTGGCAACGTTAGCATTGGCTACCCTTGGCTAAGTTAGCGTTGGCTACACTTGGCTAAGTTAGTGTTGGCTACACTTGGCTAAGTTAGAGTTGGCTACACTTGGCTAAGTTAGAGGAGGCTACTATTGGCCATGTAAGTGTTTGCTACTCTTGCCTAAGTTAGCATTGGATACACTTGGCTAAGTTAGCGTTGCTACTCTTGGCTAAGTTAGCATTTGCTACTCTTTGCTAAGCTAGCATTGGCTACCCTTGGCTAAGTTAGCGTTGGCAACACTTGGCTAAGTTAGTGTTGGCTACACTTGGCTAAGTTAGCGTTGGCTACACTTGGCTATGTTAGAGTAGGCTACACTTGGCTATGTTAGTGTTGTCTTCTATTGGCCATGTAAGTGTTTGCTACTCTTGACTAAGTTAGCGTTGCTACTCTTGGCTAAGTTAGCATTTGCTACTCTTGACAAAGTTAGCATTGGCTACACTTGGCTAAGTTAGTGTTGGCTACACTTGGCTAAGTTAGCGTTGGCTACCCTTGGCTAAGTTATCGTTGGCTACACTTGGCTATGTTAGTGTTGGCTACACTTGGCTAAGTTAGTGTTGGCTACACTTGGCAATGTTAGCATTGTCTACCCTTGGCTAAGTTATCGTTGGCTACACTTGGCTATGTTAGGGTTGGCTACACTTGGCAACGTTAGCGTTGGCTACACTTGGCTAAGTTAGTGTTGACTACACTTGGCTAAGTTAGCCTTTGCTACACTTGGCTAAGTTAGCCTTGCTACACTTGGCTAAGTTATCGTTGGCTACACTTGGCAAGTTACATTGGCTACCCTTGGCTATGTTAGTGTTGGCTACACTTGGCTAAGTTAGTGTTGGCTACACTTGGCAATGTTAGCATTGTCTACTCTTGGCTAAGTTATCGTTGGCTACACTTGGCTATGTTAGGGTTGGCTACACTTGGCAACGTTAGCATTGGCTACCCTTGGCTAGGTTAGCGTTGGCTACACTTTGCTAAGTTAGTGTTGGCTAACTTGGCTAAGTTAGAGTTGGCTACACTTGGCTATGTTAGAGTAGGCTACACTTGACTACGTTAGTGTTGTCTACTATTGGCCATGTAAGTGTTTGCTACTCTTGACTAAGTTAGCATTGGATACACTTGGCTAAGTTAGCGTTGCTACTCTTGGCTAAGTTAGCTTTGCTAATCTTGGCTAAGCTAGCGTTGGCTACACTTGGCAATGTTAGCATTGGCTACCCTTGGCTAAGTTAGCGTTGGCTACACTTGGCTATGTTAGAGTAGGCTACAAATGGCTATGTTAGTGTTGTCTACTATTGGCCATGTACGTGTTTGCTACACTTGGCTAAGTTAGCGTTGGCTACACTTGGCTAAGTTAGCATTGCTACACTTGGCTAAGTTAGTGTTGGCTAACTTGGCTAAGTTAGAGTTGGCTACACTTGGCTATGTTAGAGTAGGCTACACTTGACTACGTTAGTGTTGTCTACTATTGGCCATGTAAGTGTTTGCTACTCTTGACTAAGTTAGCATTGGCTACACTTGACTAAGTTAGCGTTGCTACTCTTGGCTAAGTTAGCATTTGCTACTCTTGGCTAAGCTAGCGTTTGCTACTCTAGGCAAAGTTAGTGTTGGCTACACTTGGCTAAGTTATCGTTGGCTACACTTGGCTATGTTAGGGTTGGCCACACTTGGCAACGTTAGCATTGGCTACCCTTAGCTAAGTTAGCGTTGGCTACACTTGGCTAAGTTAGTGTTGGCTACCTTTGGCTAAGTTAGCATTTGCTACTCTTTGCTAAGCTAGCATTGGCTACCCTTGGCTAAGTTAGCATTGGCTACCCTTGGCTAAGTTAGCGTTGGCTACACTTGGCAAGTTAGCATTGGCTACCCTTGGCTAAGTTAGCGTTGGCTACACTTGGCTAAGTTAGAGTTGGCTACACTTGGCTAAGTTAGAGGAGGCTACTATTGGCCATGTAAGTGTTTGCTACTCTTGCCTAAGTTAGCATTGGATACACTTGGCTAAGTTAGCGTTGCTACTCTTGGCTAAGTTAGCATTTGCTACTCTTTGCTAAGCTAGCATTGGCTACCCTTGGCTAAGTTAGCGTTGGCTACACTTGGCTAAGTTAGTGTTGACTACACTTGGCTAAGTTAGCGTTGGCTACACTTGGCTATGTTAGAGTAGGCTACACTTGGCTATGTTAGTGTTGTCTTCTATTGGCCATGTAAGTGTTTGCTACTCTTGACTAAGTTAGCATTGCTACTCTTGGCTAAGTTAGCATTTGCTACTCTTGGCTTAGCTAGCGTTGGCTACACTTGGCAATGTTAGCATTGGCTACCCTTGGCTAAGTCAGCGTTGGCTACACTTGGCTATGTTAGAGTAGGCTACAATTGGCTATGTTAGTGTTGTCTACTATTGGCCATGTAAGTGTTTGCTACTCTTGACTAAGTTAGCATTGGCTACACTTGGCTGAGTTAGTGTTGGCTACACTTGGCTAAGTTAGCGTTGGCTACCCTTGGCTAAGTTTTCGTTGGCTACACATGGCTATGTTAGTGTTGGCTACACTTGGCTAAGTTAGTGTTGGCTACACTTGGCAATGTTAGCATTGGCTACCCTTGGCTAAGTTATCGTTGGCTACACTTGGCTATGTTAGGGTTGGCTACACTTGGCAACGTTAGCATTGGCTACCCTTGGCTAGGTTAGCGTTGGCAACACTTGGCTAAGTTAGCGTTGACTACACTTGGCTATGTTAGAGTAGGCTACACTTGACTACGTTAGTGTTGTCTACTATTGGCCATGTAAGTGTTTGCTACTCTTGACTAAGTTAGCATTGGCTACACTTGAATAAGTTAGCGTTGCTACTCTTGGCTAAGTTAGCATTTTCTACTCTTGGCTAAGCTAGCGTTGGCTACACTTGAATAAGTTAGCGTTGCTACTCTTGGCTAAGTTAGCATTTGCTACTCTTGGCTAAGCTAGCGTTTGCTACTCTAGACAAAGTTAGTGTTGGCTACACTTGGCTAAGTTATCGTTGGCTACACTTGGCAACGTTAGCATTGGCTACCCTTGGCTAAGTTAGCGTTGGCTACACTTGGCTAAGTTAGTGTTGGCTACACTTGGCTAAGTTAGAGTTGGCTACACTTGGCTAAGTTAGAGGAGGCTACTATTGGCCATGTAAGTGTTTGCTACTCTTGCCTAAGTTAGCATTGGATACACTTGGCTAAGTTAGCGTTGCTACTCTTGGCTAAGTTAGCATTTGCTACTCTTTGCTAAGCTAGCATTGGCTACCCTTGGCTAAGTTAGCGTTGGCAACACTTGGCTAAGTTAGTGTTGGCTACACTTGGCTAAGTTAGCGTTGGCTACACTTGGCTATGTTAGAGTAGGCTACACTTGGCTATGTTAGTGTTGTCTTCTATTGGCCATGTAAGTGTTTGCTACTCTTGACTAAGTTAGCATTGGCTACACTTGGCTAAGTTAGCGTTGGCTACACTTGGCTATGTTAGAGTAGGCTACAATTGGCTATGTTAGTGTTGTCTACTATTGGCCATGTAAGTGTTTGCTACTCTTGACAAAGTTAGCATTGGCTACACTTGGCTAAGTTAGTGTTGGCTACACTTGGCTAAGTTATCGTTGGCTTCCCTTGGCTAAGTTATCGTTGGCTACACTTGGCTATGTTAGTGTTGGCTACACTTGGCTAAGTTAGTGTTGGCTACACTTGGCAATGTTAGCATTGGCTACCCTTGGCTAAGTTATCGTTGGCTACACTTGGCTATGTTAGGGTTGGCTACACTTGGCAAAGTTAGCATTGGCTACCCTTGGCTAGGTTAGCGTTGGCTACACTTGGCTAAGTTAGCATTGGCTACCCTTGGCTAAGTTATCGTTGGCTACACTTGGCTATGTTAGTGTTGGCTACACTTGGCTAAGTTTGTGTTGGCTACACTTGGCTATGTTAGTGTTGGCTACACTTGGCTAAGTTAGTGTTGGCTACACTTGGCAATGTTAGCATTGGCTACCCTTGGCTAAGTTATCGTTGGCTACACTTGGCTATGTTAGGGTTGGCTACACTTTGCAACGTTAGCATTGGCTACCCTTGGCTAGGTTAGCGTTGGCTACACTTGGCTAAGTTAGTGTTGGCTACACTTGGCTAAATTAGCATTGACTACACTTGACTATGTTAGAGTAGGCTACACTTGACTACGTTAGTGTTGTCTACTATTGGCCATGTAAGTGTTTGCTACTCTTGACTAAGTTAGCATTGGATACACTTTGCTAAGTTAGCGTTGCCACTCTTGGCTAAGTTAGCATTTGCTACTCTTTGCTAAGCTAGCATTGGCTACCCTTGGCTAAGTTAGCGTTGGCTACACTTGGCTAAGTTAGTGTTGGCTACACTTTGCTAAGTTAGCGTTGGCTACACTTGGCTATGTTAGAGTAGGCTACACTTGGCAATGTTAGTGTTGTCTTCTATTGGTCATGTAAGTGTTTGCTACTCTTGACTAAGTTAGCGTTGCTACTCTTGGCTAAGTTAGCATTTGCTACTCTTGGCTAAGCTAGCGTTGGCAACACTTGAATAAGTTAGCGTTGCTACTCTTGGCTAAGTTAGCATTTGCTACTCTTGACTAAGTTAGCATTGGATACACTTGGCTAAGTTAGTGTTGGCTACACTTGGCTAAGTTAGTGTTGGATATACTTGGCAATGTTAGCATTGGCTACCCTTGGCTAAGTTATCGTTGGCTACACTTGGCAATGTTAGGGTTGGCTACACTTGGCAACGTTAGCATTGGCTACACTTGGCTAGGTTAGCGTTGGCTACACTTGGCTTAGTTAGTGTTGGCTAACTTGGCTAAGTTAGAGTTGGCTACACTTGGCTATGTTAGAGTAGGCTACACTTGACTATGTTAGTGTTGTCTACTATTGGACATGTAAGTGTTTGCTACTCTTGACTAAGTTAGCATTGGCTACACTTGAATAAGTTAGCATTGCTACTCTTGGCTAAGTTAGCATTTGCTACTCTTGGCTAAGCTAGCGTTTGCTACTCTAGGCAAAGTTAGTGTTGGTTACACTTGGCTAAGTTATCGTTGGCTACACTTGGCTATGTTAGGTTTGGCCACACTTGGCAACGTTAGCATTGGCTACCCTTGGCTAAGTTAGCGTTGGCTACACTTGGCTAAGTTAGTTTTGGCTACACTTGGCTAAGTTAGATTTGGCTACACTTGGCTATGTTAGAGGAGGCTACTATTGGCCATGTAAGTGTTTGCTACTCTTGGCTAAGTTAGCATTGGATACACTTGGCTAAGTTAGCGTTGCTACTCTTGGCTAAGTTAGCATTTGCTACTCTTGTTTAAGCTAGCATTGGCTACACTTGGCAATGTTAGCATTGGCTACCCGTGGCTATTTTAGCGTTGGCTACACTTGGCTAAGTTAGTGTTGGCTACACTTGGCTATGTTAGCGTTGGCTACACTTGGCTATGTTAGAGTAGGCTACACTTGGCTATGTTAGTGTTGTCTTCTATTGGCCATGTAAGTGTTTGCTACTCTTGCCAAAGTTAGCATTGGCTACACTTGGCTAAGTTAGCGTTGCTACTCTTGGCAAATTAGTGTTGGCTACACTTGGCTAAGTTAGTGTTGGCTACACTTGGCAATGTTAGCATTGCCTAACCTTTTCTAAGTTATCGTTGGCTACACTTGGCTAAGTTAGTGTTGGCTACACTTGGCTAAGTTAGCGTTGGCTACACTTGGCTAAGTTAGCGTTGGCTACACTTGGCCATGTTAGAGTAGGTTACACTTGGCTATGTTAGTGTTGTCTACTATTGGCCATGTAAGTGTTTGCTACTCTTGACTAAGTTAGCATTGGCTACACTTGGCTAACTTAGCGTTGCTACTCTAGGCTAAGTTAGCATTTGCTACTCTTGGCTAAGCTAGCGTTTGCTACTCTAGGCAAAGTTAGTGTTGCTACACTTGGCTAAGTTATCGTTGGCTACACTTGGCTATGTTAGGGTTGGCTACACTTGGCAACGTTACATTGGCTACCCTTGGCTAAGTTAGCGTTGGCTACACTTGGCTAAGTTAGTGTTGGCTACACATGGCTAAGTTAGTGTTGGCTAAACTTGGCAATGTTAGCATTGGCTACACTTGCCTAAGTTAGCCCTTGCTCTACTTGGCTAAGTTAGCGTTTGCTACACTTGGCAACGTTAGCATTGGCTACCCTTGGCTAAGTTAGCGTTGGCTACACTTCGCTAAGTTAGTGTTGGCTACACTTGGCTAAGTTAGTGTTGGATACACTTGGCAATGTTAGCATTGGCTACCCTTGGCTAAGCTAGCGTTTGCTACTCTAGGCAAAGTTAGTGTTGGTTACACTTGGCTAAGTTATCGTTGGCTACACTTGGCTATGTTAGGTTTGGCCACACTTGGCAACGTTAGCATTGGCTACCCTTGGCTAAGTTAGCGTTTGCTACACTTGGCTAAGTTAGTTTTGGCTACACTTGGCTAAGTTAGATTTGGCTAGACTTGGCTATGTTAGAGGAGGCTACTATTGGCCATGTAAGTGTTTGCTACTCTTGACTAAGTTAGCATTTGCTACTCATGTTTAAGCTAGCATTGGCTACACTTGGCAATGTTAGCATTGGCTACCCTTGGCTATTTTAGCGTTGGCTACACTTGGCTAAGTTAGTGTTGGCTACACTTGGCTATGTTAGCGTTGGCTACACTTGGCTATGTTAGAGTAGGCTACACTTGGCTATGTTAGTGTTGTCTTCTATTGGCCATGTAAGTGTTTGCTACTCTTGACAAAGTTAGCATTGGCTACACTTGGCTAAGTTAGCGTTGCTACTCTTGGCAAATTAGTGTTGGCTACACTTGGCTAAGTTAGTGTTGGCTACACTTGGCAATGTTAGCATTGCCTAACCTTTTCTAAGTTATCGTTGGCTACACTTGGCTAAGTTAGTGTTGGCTACATTTGGCTAAGTTAGCGTTGGCTACACTTGGCTAAGTTAGCGTTGGCTACACTTGGCCATGTTAGAGTAGGTTACACTTGGCTATGTTAGTGTTGTCTACTATTGGCCATGTAAGTGTTTGCTACTCTTGACTAAGTTAGCATTGGCTACACTTGGCTCAGTTAGCGTTGCTACTCTAGGCTAAGTTAGCATTTGCTACTCTTGGCTAAGCTAGCGTTTGCTACTCTAGGCAAAGTTAGTGTTGCTACACTTGGCTAAGTTATCGTTGGCTACACTTGGCTATGTTAGGGTTGGCTACACTTGGCAACGTTACATTGGCTACCCTTGGCTAAGTTAGCGTTGGCTACACTTGGCTAAGTTAGTGTTGGCTACACATGGCTAAGTTAGTGTTGGCTAAACTTGGCAATGTTAGCATTGGCTACACTTGCCTAAGTTAGCCCTTGTTCCACTTGGCTAAGTTAGCGTTGGCTACACTTCGCTAAGTTAGTGTTGGCTACACTTGGCAAAGTTAGTGTTGGATACACTTGGCAATGTTAGCATTGGCTACCCTTGGCTAAGCTAGCGTTTGCTACTCTAGGCAAAGTTAGTGTTGGCTACCCTTGGCTAAGTTAGCATTGGCTACACTTGGCTTAGTTAGCGTTGCTACTCTAGGCTAAGTTAGCATTTGCTACTCTTGGCTAAGCTAGCGTTTGCTACTCTTGACTAAGTTAGCATTGGCTATATTTGGCTAAGTTAGCGTTGCTACTCTTGGCTAAGTTAGCATTTGCTACTCTTGGCTAAGCTAGCGTTTGCTACTCTAGGCAAAGTTAGTGTTGGCTACACTTGGCTAAGTTAGTGTTGGCTGCACTTGGCTATGTTAGGGTTGGCTACACTTGGCTAAGTTAGTGTTGGCTAAACTTGGCAATGTTAGCATTGGCTACACTTGGCTAAGTTAGCTTGCTACACTTGGCTAAGTTATCGTTGGCTACACTTGGCAACGTTACATTGGCTACCCTTGGCTAAGTTAGCGTTGGCTACACTTGGCTAAGTTAGTGTTGGCTACACTTGGCTAAGTTAGTGTTGGCTACCCTTGGCTAAGTTATCGTTGGCTACACTTGGCTATGTTAGTGTTGGCTACACTTGGCTAAGTTAGTGTTGGCTACACTTGGCAATGTTAGCATTGTCTACTCTTGGCTAAGTTATCGTTGGCTACACTTGGCTATGTTAGGGTTGGCTACACTTGGCAACGTTAGCATTGGCTACCCTTGGCTAGGTTAGCGTTGGCTACACTTTGCTAAGTTAGTGTTGGCTAACTTGGCTAAGTTAGAGTTGGCTACACTTGGCTATGTTAGAGTAGGCTACACTTGACTACGTTAGTGTTGTCTAC
This sequence comes from Muraenolepis orangiensis, assembly GCA_027704905.1. Lineage (NCBI taxonomy): Eukaryota > Metazoa > Chordata > Actinopteri > Gadiformes > Muraenolepididae > Muraenolepis > Muraenolepis orangiensis. Next base: position 29,752 of record JANIIK010002122.1, on the reverse strand, counting down.
TATTGGCCATGTAAGTGTTTGCTACTCTTGCCTAAGTTAGCATTGGATACACTTGGCTAAGTTAGCGTTGCTACTCTTGGCTAAGTTAGCATTTGCTACTCTTTGCTAAGCTAGCATTGGCTACCCTTGGCTAAGTTAGCGTTGGCAACACTTGGCTAAGTTAGTGTTGGCTACACTTGGCTAAGTTAGCGTTGGCTACACTTGGCTATGTTAGAGTAGGCTACACTTGGCTATGTTAGTGTTGTCTTCTATTGGCCATGTAAGTGTTTGCTACTCTTGACTAAGTTAGCATTGGCTACACTTGGCTAAGTTAGCGTTGGCTACACTTGGCTATGTTAGAGTAGGCTACAATTGGCTATGTTAGTGTTGTCTACTATTGGCCATGTAAGTGTTTGCTACTCTTGACAAAGTTAGCATTGGCTACACTTGGCTAAGTTAGTGTTGGCTACACTTGGCTAAGTTATCGTTGGCTTCCCTTGGCTAAGTTATCGTTGGCTACACTTGGCTATGTTAGTGTTGGCTACACTTGGCTAAGTTAGTGTTGGCTACACTTGGCAATGTTAGCATTGGCTACCCTTGGCTAAGTTATCGTTGGCTACACTTGGCTATGTTAGGGTTGGCTACACTTGGCAAAGTTAGCATTGGCTACCCTTGGCTAGGTTAGCGTTGGCTACACTTGGCTAAGTTAGCATTGGCTACCCTTGGCTAAGTTATCGTTGGCTACACTTGGCTATGTTAGTGTTGGCTACACTTGGCTAAGTTTGTGTTGGCTACACTTGGCTATGTTAGTGTTGGCTACACTTGGCTAAGTTAGTGTTGGCTACACTTGGCAATGTTAGCATTGGCTACCCTTGGCTAAGTTATCGTTGGCTACACTTGGCTATGTTAGGGTTGGCTACACTTTGCAACGTTAGCATTGGCTACCCTTGGCTAGGTTAGCGTTGGCTACACTTGGCTAAGTTAGTGTTGGCTACACTTGGCTAAATTAGCATTGACTACACTTGACTATGTTAGAGTAGGCTACACTTGACTACGTTAGTGTTGTCTACTATTGGCCATGTAAGTGTTTGCTACTCTTGACTAAGTTAGCATTGGATACACTTTGCTAAGTTAGCGTTGCCACTCTTGGCTAAGTTAGCATTTGCTACTCTTTGCTAAGCTAGCATTGGCTACCCTTGGCTAAGTTAGCGTTGGCTACACTTGGCTAAGTTAGTGTTGGCTACACTTTGCTAAGTTAGCGTTGGCTACACTTGGCTATGTTAGAGTAGGCTACACTTGGCAATGTTAGTGTTGTCTTCTATTGGTCATGTAAGTGTTTGCTACTCTTGACTAAGTTAGCGTTGCTACTCTTGGCTAAGTTAGCATTTGCTACTCTTGGCTAAGCTAGCGTTGGCAACACTTGAATAAGTTAGCGTTGCTACTCTTGGCTAAGTTAGCATTTGCTACTCTTGACTAAGTTAGCATTGGATACACTTGGCTAAGTTAGTGTTGGCTACACTTGGCTAAGTTAGTGTTGGATATACTTGGCAATGTTAGCATTGGCTACCCTTGGCTAAGTTATCGTTGGCTACACTTGGCAATGTTAGGGTTGGCTACACTTGGCAACGTTAGCATTGGCTACACTTGGCTAGGTTAGCGTTGGCTACACTTGGCTTAGTTAGTGTTGGCTAACTTGGCTAAGTTAGAGTTGGCTACACTTGGCTATGTTAGAGTAGGCTACACTTGACTATGTTAGTGTTGTCTACTATTGGACATGTAAGTGTTTGCTACTCTTGACTAAGTTAGCATTGGCTACACTTGAATAAGTTAGCATTGCTACTCTTGGCTAAGTTAGCATTTGCTACTCTTGGCTAAGCTAGCGTTTGCTACTCTAGGCAAAGTTAGTGTTGGTTACACTTGGCTAAGTTATCGTTGGCTACACTTGGCTATGTTAGGTTTGGCCACACTTGGCAACGTTAGCATTGGCTACCCTTGGCTAAGTTAGCGTTGGCTACACTTGGCTAAGTTAGTTTTGGCTACACTTGGCTAAGTTAGATTTGGCTACACTTGGCTATGTTAGAGGAGGCTACTATTGGCCATGTAAGTGTTTGCTACTCTTGGCTAAGTTAGCATTGGATACACTTGGCTAAGTTAGCGTTGCTACTCTTGGCTAAGTTAGCATTTGCTACTCTTGTTTAAGCTAGCATTGGCTACACTTGGCAATGTTAGCATTGGCTACCCGTGGCTATTTTAGCGTTGGCTACACTTGGCTAAGTTAGTGTTGGCTACACTTGGCTATGTTAGCGTTGGCTACACTTGGCTATGTTAGAGTAGGCTACACTTGGCTATGTTAGTGTTGTCTTCTATTGGCCATGTAAGTGTTTGCTACTCTTGCCAAAGTTAGCATTGGCTACACTTGGCTAAGTTAGCGTTGCTACTCTTGGCAAATTAGTGTTGGCTACACTTGGCTAAGTTAGTGTTGGCTACACTTGGCAATGTTAGCATTGCCTAACCTTTTCTAAGTTATCGTTGGCTACACTTGGCTAAGTTAGTGTTGGCTACACTTGGCTAAGTTAGCGTTGGCTACACTTGGCTAAGTTAGCGTTGGCTACACTTGGCCATGTTAGAGTAGGTTACACTTGGCTATGTTAGTGTTGTCTACTATTGGCCATGTAAGTGTTTGCTACTCTTGACTAAGTTAGCATTGGCTACACTTGGCTAACTTAGCGTTGCTACTCTAGGCTAAGTTAGCATTTGCTACTCTTGGCTAAGCTAGCGTTTGCTACTCTAGGCAAAGTTAGTGTTGCTACACTTGGCTAAGTTATCGTTGGCTACACTTGGCTATGTTAGGGTTGGCTACACTTGGCAACGTTACATTGGCTACCCTTGGCTAAGTTAGCGTTGGCTACACTTGGCTAAGTTAGTGTTGGCTACACATGGCTAAGTTAGTGTTGGCTAAACTTGGCAATGTTAGCATTGGCTACCTTGTCTAAGTTATCGTTGGCTACACTTGGCTAAGTTAGTGTTGGCTACATTGGCTAAGTTAGCGTTGGCTACACTTGGCTAAGTTAGCGTTGGCTACACTTGGCCATGTTAGAGTAGGTTACACTTGGCTATGTTAGTGTTGTCTACTATTGGCCATGTAAGTGTTTGCTACTCTTGACTAAGTTAGCATTGGCTACACTTGGCTCAGTTAGCGTTGCTACTCTAGGCTAAGTTAGCATTTGCTACTCTTGGCTAAGCTAGCGTTTGCTACTCTAGGCAAAGTTAGTGTTGGCTACACTTGGCTAAGTTATCGTTGGCTACACTTGGCTATGTTAGGGTTGGCTACACTTGGCAACGTTACATTGGCTACCCTTGGCTAAGTTAGCGTTGGCTACACTTGGCTAAGTTAGTGTTGGCTACACATGGCTAAGTTAGTGTTGGCTAAACTTGGCAATGTTAGCATTGGCTACACTTGCCTAAGTTAGCCCTTGTTCCACTTGGCTAAGTTAGCGTTGGCTACACTTCGCTAAGTTAGTGTTGGCTACACTTGGCAAGTTAGTGTTGGCTACACTTGGCAATGTTAGCATTGGCTACCCTTGGCTAAGCTAGCGTTTGCTACTCTAGGCAAAGTTAGTGTTGGCTACCCTTGGCTAAGTTAGCATTGGCTACACTTGGCTAGTTAGCGTTGCTACTCTAGGCTAAGTTAGCATTTGCTACTCTTGGCTAAGCTAGCGTTTGCTACTCTTGACTAAGTTAGCATTGGCTATATTTGGCTAAGTTAGCGTTGCTACTCTTGGCTAAGTTAGCATTTGCTACTCTTGGCTAAGCTAGCGTTTGCTACTCTAGGCAAAGTTAGTGTTGGCTACACTTGGCTAAGTTAGTGTTGGCTGCACTTGGCTATGTTAGGGTTGGCTACACTTGGCTAAGTTAGTGTTGGCTAAACTTGGCAATGTTAGCATTGACTACACTTGGCTAAGTTAGCTTTCTACACTTGGCTAAGTTAGCTTGCTACACTTGGCTAAGTTACGTTGGCTACACTTGGCAACGTTACATTGGCTACCCTTGGCTAAGTTAGCGTTGGCTACACTTGGCTAAGTTAGTGTTGGCTACACTTGGCTAAGTTAGTGTTGGCTACCCTTGGCTAAGTTATCGTTGGCTACACTTGGCTATGTTAGTGTTGGCTACACTTGGCTAAGTTAGTGTTGGCTACACTTGGCAATGTTAGCATTGTCTACTCTTGGCTAAGTTATCGTTGGCTACACTTGGCTATGTTAGGGTTGGCTACACTTGGCAACGTTAGCATTGGCTACCCTTGGCTAGGTTAGCGTTGGCTACACTTTGCTAAGTTAGTGTTGGCTAACTTGGCTAAGTTAGAGTTGGCTACACTTGGCTATGTTAGAGTAGGCTACACTTGACTACGTTAGTGTTGTCTACTATTGGCCATGTAAGTGTTTGCTACTCTTGCCTAAGTTAGCATTGGATACACTTGGCTAAGTTAGCGTTGCTACTCTTGGCTAAGTTAGCATTTGCTACTCTTGGCTAAGCTAGCATTGGCTACCCTTGGCTAAGTTAGCGTTGGCAACACTTGGCTAAGTTAGTGTTGGCTACACTTGGCTAAGTTAGCGTTGGCTACACTTGGCTATGTTAGAGTAGGCTACACTTGGCTATGTTAGTGTTGTCTTCTATTGGCCATGTAAGTGTTTGCTACTCTTGACTAAGTTAGCATTGGCTACACTTGGCTAAGTTAGCGTTGGCTACACTTGGCTATGTTAGAGTAGGCTACAATTGGCTATGTTAGTGTTGTCTACTATTGGCCATGTAAGTGTTTGCTACTCTTGACAAAGTTAGCATTGGCTACACTTGGCTAAGTTAGTGTTGGCTACACTTGGCTAAGTTATCGTTGGCTTCCCTTGGCTAAGTTATCGTTGGCTACACTTGGCTATGTTAGTGTTGGCTACACTTGGCTAAGTTAGTGTTGGCTACACTTGGCAATGTTAGCATTGGCTACCCTTGGCTAAGTTATCGTTGGCTACACTTGGCTATGTTAGGGTTGGCTACACTTGGCAAAGTTAGCATTGGCTACCCTTGGCTAGGTTAGCGTTGGCTACACTTGGCTAAGTTAGCATTGGCTACCCTTGGCTAAGTTATCGTTGGCTACACTTGGCTATGTTAGTGTTGGCTACACTTGGCTAAGTTTGTGTTGGCTACACTTGGCTATGTTAGTGTTGGCTACACTTGGCTAAGTTAGTGTTGGCTACACTTGGCAATGTTAGCATTGGCTACCCTTGGCTAAGTTATCGTTGGCTACACTTGGCTATGTTAGGGTTGGCTACACTTTGCAACGTTAGCATTGGCTACCCTTGGCTAGGTTAGCGTTGGCTACACTTGGCTAAGTTAGTGTTGGCTACACTTGGCTAAATTAGCATTGACTACACTTGACTATGTTAGAGTAGGCTACACTTGACTACGTTAGTGTTGTCTACTATTGGCCATGTAAGTGTTTGCTACTCTTGACTAAGTTAGCATTGGATACACTTTGCTAAGTTAGCGTTGCCACTCTTGGCTAAGTTAGCATTTGCTACTCTTTGCTAAGCTAGCATTGGCTACCCTTGGCTAAGTTAGCGTTGGCTACACTTGGCTAAGTTAGTGTTGGCTACACTTTGCTAAGTTAGCGTTGGCTACACTTGGCTATGTTAGAGTAGGCTACACTTGGCAATGTTAGTGTTGTCTTCTATTGGTCATGTAAGTGTTTGCTACTCTTGACTAAGTTAGCGTTGCTACTCTTGGCTAAGTTAGCATTTGCTACTCTTGGCTAAGCTAGCGTTGGCAACACTTGAATAAGTTAGCGTTGCTACTCTTGGCTAAGTTAGCATTTGCTACTCTTGACTAAGTTAGCATTGGATACACTTGGCTAAGTTAGTGTTGGCTACACTTGGCTAAGTTAGTGTTGGATATACTTGGCAATGTTAGCATTGGCTACCCTTGGCTAAGTTATCGTTGGCTACACTTGGCAATGTTAGGGTTGGCTACACTTGGCAACGTTAGCATTGGCTACACTTGGCTAGGTTAGCGTTGGCTACACTTGGCTTAGTTAGTGTTGGCTAACTTGGCTAAGTTAGAGTTGGCTACACTTGGCTATGTTAGAGTAGGCTACACTTGACTATGTTAGTGTTGTCTACTATTGGACATGTAAGTGTTTGCTACTCTTGACTAAGTTAGCATTGGCTACACTTGAATAAGTTAGCATTGCTACTCTTGGCTAAGTTAGCATTTGCTACTCTTGGCTAAGCTAGCGTTTGCTACTCTAGGCAAAGTTAGTGTTGGTTACACTTGGCTAAGTTATCGTTGGCTACACTTGGCTATGTTAGGTTTGGCCACACTTGGCAACGTTAGCATTGGCTACCCTTGGCTAAGTTAGCGTTGGCTACACTTGGCTAAGTTAGTTTTGGCTACACTTGGCTAAGTTAGATTTGGCTACACTTGGCTATGTTAGAGGAGGCTACTATTGGCCATGTAAGTGTTTGCTACTCTTGGCTAAGTTAGCATTGGATACACTTGGCTAAGTTAGCGTTGCTACTCTTGGCTAAGTTAGCATTTGCTACTCTTGTTTAAGCTAGCATTGGCTACACTTGGCAATGTTAGCATTGGCTACCCGTGGCTATTTTAGCGTTGGCTACACTTGGCTAAGTTAGTGTTGGCTACACTTGGCTATGTTAGCGTTGGCTACACTTGGCTATGTTAGAGTAGGCTACACTTGGCTATGTTAGTGTTGTCTTCTATTGGCCATGTAAGTGTTTGCTACTCTTGCCAAAGTTAGCATTGGCTACACTTGGCTAAGTTAGCGTTGCTACTCTTGGCAAATTAGTGTTGGCTACACTTGGCTAAGTTAGTGTTGGCTACACTTGGCAATGTTAGCATTGCCTAACCTTTTCTAAGTTATCGTTGGCTACACTTGGCTAAGTTAGTGTTGGCTACACTTGGCTAAGTTAGCGTTGGCTACACTTGGCTAAGTTAGCGTTGGCTACACTTGGCCATGTTAGAGTAGGTTACACTTGGCTATGTTAGTGTTGTCTACTATTGGCCATGTAAGTGTTTGCTACTCTTGACTAAGTTAGCATTGGCTACACTTGGCTAACTTAGCGTTGCTACTCTAGGCTAAGTTAGCATTTGCTACTCTTGGCTAAGCTAGCGTTTGCTACTCTAGGCAAAGTTAGTGTTGCTACACTTGGCTAAGTTATCGTTGGCTACACTTGGCTATGTTAGGGTTGGCTACACTTGGCAACGTTACATTGGCTACCCTTGGCTAAGTTAGCGTTGGCTACACTTGGCTAAGTTAGTGTTGGCTACACATGGCTAAGTTAGTGTTGGCTAAACTTGGCAATGTTAGCATTGGCTACACTTGCCTAAGTTAGCCCTTGCTCTACTTGGCTAAGTTAGCGTTTGCTACACTTGGCAACGTTAGCATTGGCTACCCTTGGCTAAGTTAGCGTTGGCTACACTTCGCTAAGTTAGTGTTGGCTACACTTGGCTAAGTTAGTGTTGGATACACTTGGCAATGTTAGCATTGGCTACCCTTGGCTAAGCTAGCGTTTGCTACTCTAGGCAAAGTTAGTGTTGGTTACACTTGGCTAAGTTATCGTTGGCTACACTTGGCTATGTTAGGTTTGGCCACACTTGGCAACGTTAGCATTGGCTACCCTTGGCTAAGTTAGCGTTGGCTACACTTGGCTAAGTTAGTTTTGGCTACACTTGGCTAAGTTAGATTTGGCTAGACTTGGCTATGTTAGAGGAGGCTACTATTGGCCATGTAAGTGTTTGCTACTCTTGACTAAGTTAGCATTTGCTACTCATGTTTAAGCTAGCATTGGCTACACTTGGCAATGTTAGCATTGGCTACCCTTGGCTATTTTAGCGTTGGCTACACTTGGCTAAGTTAGTGTTGGCTACACTTGGCTATGTTAGCGTTGGCTACACTTGGCTATGTTAGAGTAGGCTACACTTGGCTATGTTAGTGTTGTCTTCTATTGGCCATGTAAGTGTTTGCTACTCTTGACAAAGTTAGCATTGGCTACACTTGGCTAAGTTAGCGTTGCTACTCTTGGCAAATTAGTGTTGGCTACACTTGGCTAAGTTAGTGTTGGCTACACTTGGCAATGTTAGCATTGCCTAACCTTTTCTAAGTTATCGTTGGCTACACTTGGCTAAGTTAGTGTTGGCTACATTTGGCTAAGTTAGCGTTGGCTACACTTGGCTAAGTTAGCGTTGGCTACACTTGGCCATGTTAGAGTAGGTTACACTTGGCTATGTTAGTGTTGTCTACTATTGGCCATGTAAGTGTTTGCTACTCTTGACTAAGTTAGCATTGGCTACACTTGGCTCAGTTAGCGTTGCTACTCTAGGCTAAGTTAGCATTTGCTACTCTTGGCTAAGCTAGCGTTTGCTACTCTAGGCAAAGTTAGTGTTGCTACACTTGGCTAAGTTATCGTTGGCTACACTTGGCTATGTTAGGGTTGGCTACACTTGGCAACGTTACATTGGCTACCCTTGGCTAAGTTAGCGTTGGCTACACTTGGCTAAGTTAGTGTTGGCTACACATGGCTAAGTTAGTGTTGGCTAAACTTGGCAATGTTAGCATTGACTACACTTGGCTAAGTTAGCCCTTGCTACACTTGGCTAAGTTAGCCCTTGCTACACTTGGCTAAGTTAGCGTTTGCTACACTTGGCAACGTTAGCATTGGCCACCCTTGGCTAAGTTAGCGTTGGCTACACTTGGCTAAGTTAGTGTTGGCTACACTTGGCTAAGTTAGCGTTTGTACACTTGGCTATGTTAGAGTAGGCTACAATTGGCTATGTTAGTGTTGTCTACTATTGGCCATGTACGTGTTTGCTACCCTTGGCTAAGTTATCGTTGGCTACACTTGGCTAAGTTAGTGTTGGCTAAACTTGGCAATGTTAGCATTGACTACACTTGGCTAAGTTAGCCCTTGCTACACTTGGCTAAGTTAGCCCTTGCTACACTTGGCAAAGTTAGCGTTTGCTACACTTGGCAACGTTAGCATTGGCCACCCTTGGCTAAGTTAGCGTTGGCTACACTTCGCTAAGTTAGTGTTGGCTACACTTGGCAAAGTTAGTGTTGGATACACTTGGCAATGTTAGCATTGGCTACCCTTGGCTAAGCTAGCGTTTGCTACTCTAGGCAAAGTTAGTGTTGGCTACCCTTGGCTAAGTTAGCATTGGCTACACTTGGCTTAGTTAGCGTTGCTACTCTAGGCTAAGTTAGCATTTGCTACTCTTGGCTAAGCTAGCGTTTGCTACTCTTGACTAAGTTAGCATTGGCTATATTTGGCTAAGTTAGCGTTGCTACTCTTGGCTAAGTTAGCATTTGCTACTCTTGGCTAAGCTAGCGTTTGCTACTCTAGGCAAAGTTAGTGTTGGCTACACTTGGCTAAGTTAGTGTTGGCTGCACTTGGCTATGTTAGGGTTGGCTACACTTGGCTAAGTTAGTGTTGGCTAAACTTGGCAATGTTAGCATTGACTACACTTGGCTAAGTTAGCCCTTTCTACACTTGGCTAAGTTAGCCCTTGCTACACTTGGCTAAGTTATCGTTGGCTACACTTGGCAACGTTACATTGGCTACCCTTGGCTAAGTTAGCGTTGGCTACACTTGGCTAAGTTAGTGTTGGCTACACTTGGCTAAGTTAGTGTTGGCTACCCTTGGCTAAGTTATCGTTGGCTACACTTGGCTATGTTAGTGTTGGCTACACTTGGCTAAGTTAGTGTTGGCTACACTTGGCAATGTTAGCATTGTCTACTCTTGGCTAAGTTATCGTTGGCTACACTTGGCTATGTTAGGGTTGGCTACACTTGGCAACGTTAGCATTGGCTACCCTTGGCTAGGTTAGCGTTGGCTACACTTTGCTAAGTTAGTGTTGGCTAACTTGGCTAAGTTAGAGTTGGCTACACTTGGCTATGTTAGAGTAGGCTACACTTGACTACGTTAGTGTTGTCTACTATTGGCCATGTAAGTGTTTGCTACTCTTGACTAAGTTAGCATTGGATACACTTGGCTAAGTTAGCGTTGCTACTCTTGGCTAAGTTAGCTTTTGCTAATCTTGGCTAAGCTAGCGTTGGCTACACTTGGCAATGTTAGCATTGGCTACCCTTGGCTAAGTTAGCGTTGGCTACACTTGGCTATGTTAGAGTAGGCTACAAATGGCTATGTTAGTGTTGTCTACTATTGGCCATGTACGTGTTTGCTACCCTTGGCTAAGTTATCGTTGGCTACACTTGGCTAAGTTAGTGTTGGCTAAACTTGGCAATGTTAGCATTGACTACACTTGGCTAAGTTAGCCCTTGCTACACTTGGCTAAGTTAGCCCTTGCTACACTTGGCTAAGTTAGCGTTTGCTACACTTGGCAACGTTAGCATTGGCCACCCTTGGCTAAGTTAGCGTTGGCTACACTTGGCTAAGTTAGTGTTGGCTACACTTGGCTAAGTTAGCGTTTGTACACTTGGCTATGTTAGAGTAGGCTACAATTGGCTATGTTAGTGTTGTCTACTATTGGCCATGTACGTGTTTGCTACCCTTGGCTAAGTTATCGTTGGCTACACTTGGCTAAGTTAGTGTTGGCTAAACTTGGCAATGTTAGCATTGACTACACTTGGCTAAGTTAGCCCTTGCTACACTTGGCTAAGTTAGCCCTTGCTACACTTGGCTAAGTTAGCGTTTGCTACACTTGGCAACGTTAGCATTGGCCACCCTTGGCTAAGTTAGCGTTGGCTACACTTCGCTAAGTTAGTGTTGGCTACACTTGGCTAAGTTAGTGTCGGATACACTTGGCTAAGTTAGAGTTGGCTACACTTGGCTATGTTAGAGGAGGCTACTATTGGCCATGTAAGTGTTTGCTACTCTTGCCTAAGTTAGCATTGGATACACTTGGCTAAGTTAGCGTTGCTACTCTTGGCTAAGTTAGCTTTTGCTAATCTTGGCTAAGCTAGCGTTTGCTACACTTGGCAATGTTAGCATTGGCTACCCTTGGCTAAGTTAGCGTTGGCTACACTTGGCTAAGTTAGTGTTGGCTACACATGGCTAAGTTAGCGTTGACTACACTTGGCTATGTTAGAGTAGGCTACAATTGGCTATGTTAGTGTTGTCTACTATTGGCCATGTAAGTGTTTGCTACTCTTGACTAAGTTAGCATTGGCTACACATGGCTAAGTTAGCATTTGCTACTCTTGGCTAAGTTAGCATTGGCTACACTTGGCTAAGTTACTGTTGGTTACACTTGGCTAAGTTAGCGTTGGCTACACTTGGCTAAGTTATCGTTGGCTACACTTGGCTATGTTAGTGTTGGCTACACTTGGCTAAGTTAGTGTTGGCTACACTTGGCAATGTTAGCATTGGCTACTCTTGGCTAAGTTATCGTTGGCTACAATTGGCTATGTTAGGGTTGGCTACATTTGGCAACGTTAGCATTGGCTACCCTTGGCTAGGTTAGCGTTGGCTACACTTGGCTAAGTTAGCGTTGGCTACCCTTGGCTTAATTAGCGTTGGCTACCCTTGGCTAAGTTATCGTTGGCTACACTTGGCTATGTTAGTGTTGGCTACACTTGGCTAAGTTAGTGTTGGCTACACTTGGCAATGTTAGCATTGGCTACCCTTGGCTAAGTTATCGTTGGCTACACTTGGCTATGTTAGGGTTGGCTACACTTGGCAACGTTAGCATTGGCTATCCTTGGCTAGGTTAGCGTTGGCTACACTTGGCTAAGTTAGTGTTGGCTACACTTGGCTAAGTTAGCGTTGACTACACTTGGCTATGTTAGAGGAGGCTACTATTGGCCATGTAAGTGTTTGCTACTCTTGACTAAGTTAGCATTGGCTACACTTGAATAAGTTAGCGTTGCTACTCTTGGCTAAGTTAGTATTTGCTACTCTTGGCTAAGCTAGCGTTTGCTACTCTAGGCAAAGTTAGTGTTGGCTACACTTGGCTAAGTTATCGTTGGCTACACTTGGCTATGTTAGGGTTGGCCACACTTGGCAACGTTAGCATTGGCTACCCTTGGCTAAGTTAGCGTTGGCTACACTTGGCTAAGTTAGTGTTGGCTACACTTGGCTAAGTTAGCATTTGCTACTCTTTGCTAAGCTAGCATTGGCTACCCTTGGCTAAGTTAGCATTGGCTACCCTTGGCTAAGTTAGCGTTGGCTACACTTGGCTATGTTAGGGTTGGCTACACTTGGCAATATTAGCATTGGCTACCCTTGGCTAGGTTAGCGTTGGCTACACTTGGCTAAGTTAGAGTTGGCTACACTTGGCTATGTTAGAGGAGGCTACTATTGGCCATGTAAGTCTTTGCTACTCTTGCCTAAGTTAGCATTGGATACACTTTGCTAAGTTAGCGTTGCCACTCTTGGCTAAGTTAGCATTTGCTACTCTTTGCTAAGCTAGCATTGGCTACACTTTGCTAAGTTAGCGTTGGCTACACTTGGCTATGTTAGAGTAGGCTACACTTGGCAATGTTAGTGTTGTCTTCTATTGGCCATGTAAGTGTTTGCTACTCTTGACTAAGTTAGCGTTGCTACTCTTGGCTAAGTTAGCATTTGCTACTCTTGGCTAAGCTAGCGTTGGCTACACTTGGCAATGTTAGCATTGGCTACCCTTGGCTAAGTTAGCGTTGGCTACACTTGGCTATGTTAGAGTAGGCTACACTTGGCTATGTTAGTGTTGTCTTCTATTGGCCATGTAAGTGTTTGCTACTCTTGACTAAGGTAGCATTGGCTACACTTGGCTAAGTTAGCGTTGGCTACACTTGGCTATGTTAGAGTAGGCTACAATTGGCTATGTTAGTGTTGTCTACTATTGGCCATGTAAGTGTTTGCTACTCTTGACAAAGTTAGCATTGGCTACACTTGGCTAAGTTAGTGTTGGCTACACTTGGCTAAGTTATCGTTGGCTTCCCTTGGCTAAGTTATCGTTGGCTACACTTGGCTATGTTAGTGTTGGCTACACTTGGCTAAGTTAGTGTTGGCTACACTTGGCAATGTTATCATTGGCTACCCTTGGCTAAGTTATCGTTGGCTACACTTGGCTATGTTAGGGTTGGCTACACTTGGCAAAGTTAGCATTGGCTACCCTTGGCTAGGTTAGCGTTGGCTACACTTGGCTAAGTTAGCATTGGCTACCCTTGGCTAAGTTATCGTTGGCTACACTTGGCTATGTTAGTGTTGGCTACACTTGGCTAAGTTAGTGTTGGCTACACTTGGCAATGTTAGCATTGGCTACCCTTGGCTAAGTTATCGTTGGCTACACTTGGCTATGTTAGGGTTGGCTACACTTTGCAACGTTAGCATTGGCTACCCTTGGCTAGGTTAGCGTTGGCTACACTTGGCTAAGTTAGTGTTGGCTACACTTGGCTAAGTTAGCATTGACTACACTTGACTATGTTAGAGTAGGCTACACTTGACTACGTTAGTGTTGTCTACTATTGGCCATGTAAGTGTTTGCTACTCTTGACTAAGTTAGCATTGGATACACTTTGCTAAGTTAGCGTTGCCACTCTTGGCTAAGTTAGCATTTGCTACTCTTTGCTAAGCTAGCATTGGCTACCCTTGGCTAAGTTAGCGTTGGCTACACTTGGCTAAGTTAGTGTTGGCTACACTTTGCTAAGTTAGCGTTGGCTACACTTGGCTATGTTAGAGTAGGCTACACTTGGCAATGTTAGTGTTGTCTTCTATTGGCCATGTAAGTGTTTGCTACTCTTGACTAAGTTAGCGTTGCTACTCTTGGCTAAGTTAGCATTTGCTACTCTTGGCTAAGCTAGCGTTGGCAACACTTGAATAAGTTAGCGTTGCTACTCTTGGCTAAGTTAGCATTTGCTACTCTTGACTAAGTTAGCATTGGATACACTTGGCTAAGTTAGTGTTGGCTACACTTGGCTAAGTTAGTGTTGGATATACTTGGCAATGTTAGCATTGGCTACCCTTGGCTAAGTTATCGTTGGCTACACTTGGCAATGTTAGGGTTGGCTACACTTGGCAACGTTAGCATTGGCTACACTTGGCTAGGTTAGCGTTGGCTACACTTGGCTTAGTTAGTGTTGGCTAACTTGGCTAAGTTAGAGTTGGCTACACTTGGCTATGTTAGAGTAGGCTACACTTGACTATGTTAGTGTTGTCTACTATTGGACATGTAAGTGTTTGCTACTCTTGACTAAGTTAGCATTGGCTACACTTGAATAAGTTAGCATTGCTACTCTTGGCTAAGTTAGCATTTGCTACTCTTGGCTAAGCTAGCGTTTGCTACTCTAGGCAAAGTTAGTGTTGGTTACACTTGGCTAAGTTATCGTTGGCTACACTTGGCTATGTTAGGTTTGGCCACACTTGGCAACGTTAGCATTGGCTACCCTTGGCTAAGTTAGCGTTGGCTACACTTGGCTAAGTTAGTTTTGGCTACACTTGGCTAAGTTAGATTTGGCTACACTTGGCTATGTTAGAGGAGGCTACTATTGGCCATGTAAGTGTTTGCTACTCTTGACTAAGTTAGCATTGGATACACTTGGCTAAGTTAGCGTTGCTACTCTTGGCTAAGTTAGCATTTGCTACTCTTGTTTAAGCTAGCATTGGCTACACATGGCAATGTTAGCATTGGCTACCCGTGGCTATTTTAGCGTTGGCTACACTTGGCTAAGTTAGTGTTGGCTACACTTGGCTATGTTAGCGTTGGCTACACTTGGCTATGTTAGAGTAGGCTACACTTGGCTATGTTAGTGTTGTCTTCTATTGGCCATGTAAGTGTTTGCTACTCTTGCCAAAGTTAGCATTGGCTACACTTGGCTAAGTTAGCGTTGCTACTCTTGGCAAATTAGTGTTGGCTACACTTGGCTAAGTTAGTGTTGGCTACACTTGGCAATGTTAGCATTGCCTAACCTTTTCTAAGTTATCGTTGGCTACACTTGGCTAAGTTAGTGTTGGCTACACTTGGCTAAGTTAGCGTTGGCTACACTTGGCTAAGTTAGCGTTGGCTACACTTGGCCATGTTAGAGTAGGTTACACTTGGCTATGTTAGTGTTGTCTACTATTGGCCATGTAAGTGTTTGCTACTCTTGACTAAGTTAGCATTGGCTACACTTGGCTAACTTAGCGTTGCTACTCTAGGCTAAGTTAGCATTTGCTACTCTTGGCTAAGCTAGCGTTTGCTACTCTAGGCAAAGTTAGTGTTGCTACACTTGGCTAAGTTATCGTTGGCTACACTTGGCTATGTTAGGGTTGGCTACACTTGGCAACGTTACATTGGCTACCCTTGGCTAAGTTAGCGTTGGATACACTTGGCTAAGTTAGTGTTGGCTACACATGGCTAAGTTAGTGTTGGCTAAACTTGGCAATGTTAGCATTGGCTACACTTGCCTAAGTTAGCCCTTGCTCCACTTGGCTAAGTTAGCGTTTGCTACACTTGGCAACGTTAGCATTGGCTACCCTTGGCTAAGTTAGCGTTGGCTACACTTCGCTAAGTTAGTGTTGGCTACACTTGGCTAAGTTAGCATTTGGCTACACTTGGCTAAGTTAGCGTTGGCTACACTTGGCTAAGTTAGCGTTGGCTACCTTGGCTAAGTTAGCGTTGGCTACACTTGGCTATGTTAGAGTAGGCTACACTTGGCTATGTTAGTGTTGTCTACTATTGGCCATGTAAGTGTTTGCTACTCTTGACTAAGTTAGCATTGGCTACACTTGGCTAAGTTAGCGTTGGCTACACTTGGCTATGTTAGAGTAGGCTACAATTGGCTATGTTAGTGTTGTCTACTATTGGCCATGTAAGTGTTTGCTACTCTTGACAAAGTTAGCATTGGCTACACTTGGCTAAGTTAGTGTTGGCTACACTTGGCTAAGTTATCGTTGGCTTCCCTTGGCTAAGTTATCGTTGGCTACACTTGGCTATGTTAGTGTTGGCTACACTTGGCTAAGTTAGTGTTGGCTACACTTGGCAATGTTAGCATTGGCTACCCTTGGCTAAGTTATCGTTGGCTACACTTGGCTATGTTAGGGTTGGCTACACTTGGCAAAGTTAGCATTGGCTACCCTTGGCTAGGTTAGCGTTGGCTACACTTGGCTAAGTTAGCATTGGCTACCCTTGGCTAAGTTATCGTTGGCTACACTTGGCTATGTTAGTGTTGGCTACACTTGGCTAAGTTAGTGTTGGCTACACTTGGCAATGTTAGCATTGGCTACCCTTGGCTAAGTTATCGTTGGCTACACTTGGCTATGTTAGGGTTGGCTACACTTTGCAACGTTAGCATTGGCTACCCTTGGCTAGGTTAGCGTTGGCTACACTTGGCTAAGTTAGTGTTGGCTACACTTGGCTAAGTTAGCATTGACTACACTTGACTATGTTAGAGTAGGCTACACTTGACTACGTTAGTGTTGTCTACTATTGGCCATGTAAGTGTTTGCTACTCTTGACTAAGTTAGCATTGGATACACTTTGCTAAGTTAGCGTTGCCACTCTTGGCTAAGTTAGCATTTGCTACTCTTTGCTAAGCTAGCATTGGCTACCCTTGGCTAAGTTAGCGTTGGCTACACTTGGCTAAGTTAGTGTTGGCTACACTTTGCTAAGTTAGCGTTGGCTACACTTGGCTATGTTAGAGTAGGCTACACTTGGCAATGTTAGTGTTGTCTTCTATTGGCCATGTAAGTGTTTGCTACTCTTGACTAAGTTAGCGTTGCTACTCTTGGCTAAGTTAGCATTTGCTACTCTTGGCTAAGCTAGCGTTGGCAACACTTGAATAAGTTAGCGTTGCTACTCTTGGCTAAGTTAGCATTTGCTACTCTTGACTAAGTTAGCATTGGATACACTTGGCTAAGTTAGTGTTGGCTACACTTGGCTAAGTTAGTGTTGGATATACTTGGCAATGTTAGCATTGGCTACCCTTGGCTAAGTTATCGTTGGCTACACTTGGCAATGTTAGGGTTGGCTACACTTGGCAACGTTAGCATTGGCTACACTTGGCTAGGTTAGCGTTGGCTACACTTGGCTTAGTTAGTGTTGGCTAACTTGGCTAAGTTAGAGTTGGCTACACTTGGCTATGTTAGAGTAGGCTACACTTGACTATGTTAGTGTTGTCTACTATTGGACATGTAAGTGTTTGCTACTCTTGACTAAGTTAGCATTGGCTACACTTGAATAAGTTAGCATTGCTACTCTTGGCTAAGTTAGCATTTGCTACTCTTGGCTAAGCTAGCGTTTGCTACTCTAGGCAAAGTTAGTGTTGGTTACACTTGGCTAAGTTATCGTTGGCTACACTTGGCTATGTTAGGTTTGGCCACACTTGGCAACGTTAGCATTGGCTACCCTTGGCTAAGTTAGCGTTGGCTACACTTGGCTAAGTTAGTTTTGGCTACACTTGGCTAAGTTAGATTTGGCTACACTTGGCTATGTTAGAGGAGGCTACTATTGGCCATGTAAGTGTTTGCTACTCTTGACTAAGTTAGCATTGGATACACTTGGCTAAGTTAGCGTTGCTACTCTTGGCTAAGTTAGCATTTGCTACTCTTGTTTAAGCTAGCATTGGCTACACATGGCAATGTTAGCATTGGCTACCCGTGGCTATTTTAGCGTTGGCTACACTTGGCTAAGTTAGTGTTGGCTACACTTGGCTATGTTAGCGTTGGCTACACTTGGCTATGTTAGAGTAGGCTACACTTGGCTATGTTAGTGTTGTCTTCTATTGGCCATGTAAGTGTTTGCTACTCTTGCCAAAGTTAGCATTGGCTACACTTGGCTAAGTTAGCGTTGCTACTCTTGGCAAATTAGTGTTGGCTACACTTGGCTAAGTTAGTGTTGGCTACACTTGGCAATGTTAGCATTGCCTAACCTTTTCTAAGTTATCGTTGGCTACACTTGGCTAAGTTAGTGTTGGCTACACTTGGCTAAGTTAGCGTTGGCTACACTTGGCTAAGTTAGCGTTGGCTACACTTGGCCATGTTAGAGTAGGTTACACTTGGCTATGTTAGTGTTGTCTACTATTGGCCATGTAAGTGTTTGCTACTCTTGACTAAGTTAGCATTGGCTACACTTGGCTAACTTAGCGTTGCTACTCTAGGCTAAGTTAGCATTTGCTACTCTTGGCTAAGCTAGCGTTTGCTACTCTAGGCAAAGTTAGTGTTGCTACACTTGGCTAAGTTATCGTTGGCTACACTTGGCTATGTTAGGGTTGGCTACACTTGGCAACGTTACATTGGCTACCCTTGGCTAAGTTAGCGTTGGCTACACTTGGCTAAGTTAGTGTTGGCTACACATGGCTAAGTTAGTGTTGGCTAAACTTGGCAATGTTAGCATTGGCTACACTTGCCTAAGTTAGCCCTTGCTCCACTTGGCTAAGTTAGCGTTTGCTACACTTGGCAACGTTAGCATTGGCTACCCTTGGCTAAGTTAGCGTTGGCTACACTTCGCTAAGTTAGTGTTGGCTACACTTGGCTAAGTTAGTGTTGGATACACTTGGCAATGTTAGCATTGGCTACCCTTGGCTAAGCTAGCGTTTGCTACTCTAGGCAAAGTTAGTGTTGGTTACACTTGGCTAAGTTATCGTTGGCTACACTTGGCTATGTTAGGTTTGGCCACACTTGGCAACGTTAGCATTGGCTACCCTTGGCTAAGTTAGCGTTGGCTACACTTGGCTAAGTTAGTTTTGGCTACACTTGGCTAAGTTAGATTTGGCTACACTTGGCTATGTTAGAGGAGGCTACTATTGGCCATGTAAGTGTTTGCTACTCTTGACTAAGTTAGCATTGGATACACTTGGCTAAGTTAGCGTTGCTACTCTTGGCTAAGTTAGCATTTGCTACTCTTGTTTAAGCTAGCATTGGCTACACTTGGCAATGTTAGCATTGGCTACCCTTGGCTATTTTAGCGTTGGCTACACTTGGCTAAGTTAGTGTTGGCTACACTTGGCTATGTTAGCGTTGGCTACACTTGGCTATGTTAGAGTAGGCTACACTTGGCTATGTTAGTGTTGTCTTCTATTGGCTAAGTTATCGTTGGCTACACTTGGCTATGTTAGGGTTGGCTACACTTGGCAACGTTAGCATTGGCTACCCTTGGCTAAGTTAGCGTTGGCTACACTTGGCTAAGTTAGTGTTGGCTACACTTGGCTAAGTTAGTGTTGGCTACACTTGGCAATGTTAGCATTGGCTACACTTGCCTAAGTTAGCCTTGGTCCACTTGGCTAAGTTAGCGTTGGCTACACTTGGCTAAGTTAGTGTTGGCTACACTTGGCTAAGTTAGTGTTGGCTACACTTGGCAATGTTAGCATTGGCTACCCTTGGCTAAGCTAGCGTTGTGCTACCTATGGCAAGTTAGTGTTGGCTACCCTTGGCTAAGTTAGCATTGGCTACACTTGGCTAGTTAGCGTTGCTACTCTAGGCTAAGTTAGCATTTGCTACTCTTGGCTAAGCTAGCGTTTGCTACTCTTGACTAAGTTAGCATTGGCTATATTGGCTAAGTTAGCGTTGCTACTCTTGGCTAAGTTAGCATTTGCTACTCTTGGCTAAGCTAGCGTTTGCTACTCTAGGCAAGTTAGTGTTGGCTACACTTGGCTAAGTTAGTGTTGGCTGCACTTGGCTATGTTAGGGTTGGCTACACTTGGCTAAGTTAGTGTTGGCTAAACTTGGCAATGTTAGCATTGACTACACTTGGCTAAGTTAGCCCTTGCTACACTTGGCTAAGTTAGCCCTTGCTACACTTGGCTAAGTTAGCGTTGGCTACACTTGGCAACGTTAGCATTGGCTACCCTTGGCTAAGTTAGCGTTGGCTACACTTGGCTAAGTTAGTGTTGGCTACACTTGGCTAAGTTAGTGTTGGCTACCCTTGGCTAAGTTATCGTTGGCTACACTTGGCTATGTTAGTGTTGGCTACACTTGGCTAAGTTAGTGTTGGCTACACTTGGCAATGTTAGCATTGTCTACTCTTGGCTAAGTTAGCGTTGGCTACACTTGGCTAAGTTAGTGTTGGCTAACTTGGCTAAGTTAGAGTTGGCTACACTTGGCTATGTTAGAGTAGGCTACACTTGACTATGTTAGTGTTGTCTACTATTGGCCATGTAAGTGTTTGCTACTCTTGACTAAGTTAGCATTGGCTACACTTGGCTAAGTTAGCATTGCTACTCTTGGCTAAGTTAGCATTTGCTACTCTTGGCTAAGCTAGCGTTTGCTACTCTAGGCAAAGTTAGTGTTGGCTACACTTGGCTAAGTTATCGTTGGCTACACTTGGCTATTGTAGTATAATTTCTACTCAGTGGAATAAGAATCTTTCTCAGAGGTCCGGATACTAAGGTCAAGGTGTTTATTGAACAAAGCATCAAATTCATCAGTTGCAACGAGATGGAGCCTGCCGTGCCAATTCGCAGACTGACGACGCGCTCCTTTACCCAACATTATATAGACAATAGCATCATAGAATAACCACTACTCCTAGTGGTCAAAGTAACAAACATCAACTTAATACTATTGGTCTGAGAGGTACAACCAGCACTCTGGTTGGTCACGGTGTCTTCATCGTCACGTCACAAGTTTATGTCTCAAACCCCCAAGGGGGTCGTATTTGGCAATGCCTGTTGGTCTTAACTCTGGCAATCAGGGGGTCGCATTCCTCAACACGCATGGTCCTTACAATGTATACAGATATCACAGATAACGTTTTAGTTTTATACTCAGTGTATAAAAATACACTACACCTTATTACCCAGTATATATTTTCACACATTCCGTGGCTTGTACAACACTTAATTCTTATTGGTCAAACGTCCCCCACGGCACTACTCCCTACGGCTATAACTCATGTTACATCCCGTAGGATACCGTTGAAAACCCCCTAAAGGCACCTTATAAGGGCCTGAAGGCACACCAACACCTACACATCTGGAACATCTCAACACATCTCTATGTCCTAGTGGGCCTTGGGGTCCACCAGCAGATTATGCTGTAGCCACCTACTGCAATGTATAGAGGATCCAAAGACAGTGTTTTAGATTATAATAAGGGTATAAAAATACACTACATATTCCCCCCTTTGGGACTCTATAAAGAAGTCCCAACACAAAAATGTTTACACAAATAAAAAACATCATATACCTTCAATTGCATCATCATTCTGTTTCACAATTAACAGTGCAATCAACATATTGTTCACATAAAGAATCATAGCACAATTCAACTGACAATTTGAAAAAACCATATGCGATTGTACTGCATACAGTGTTGTAACATCAAAGAAAAACCACAGTCACTGTTCTCCTTCAGGACTTCCTGTAAAGTTAATTGTTCACAAGGTTCATGCATGCGTTAGTTCAAGCATTGCAACTCTGATTAAACCCCTTTCTGTGAATATTGCATAATGTAGTATTATTACTCTCTGTAGTAGTAAATATACTCTCTGGTAAATATGTATATATGTAGCACAGAATGAAAACTCTGCTTTTCAGGAAAAAACAACAATGTCCATGTTTTCTTATGCAAAATTACATTCCTTAAGGTCTTCATTTATGATTTACCATTCCTTGGGGGGAATTAAACACAAAACATTAAACACAATCAAAACAAACACAAAATCTGTTAATCTGATACGAATAGGCTTCATAACCATTAAACCACACTTGTATATATATATATATGTATAGTATGATTGCATTATATCAAAAACATATTGAAAAATAAAATCTTAGTTAATCAAATCAATGGGATGAGTTGACTCATCATACCTGTAATACCAATTCTAAGGTATCTCAATTTTCACATTATCATCCTGATAAAATATATTGTATGATTAGTGGTCCTAGGGGGCCCATGATTCCCTAAATCAGGTATTTTATCTATGTGCTGTTCTAGCAAATCCTCTTAATGTTGCTGTAGAAGAAAAACCCTGTTATCTGCATGGTGTGATGTTATGCAATGGAATCCATATGTAGGTTGTGTTGGACTGCAACCGCTGAGACGTATCCAAGGTCCACATCTATCAGGATGGCAGATGATGTGACTTGGATCTGGTATGATCGCTTCACGTTTGACTGGACCCACGTTGGTTTTAGGATACGGACGTATACCCAGTCCTCAGCCTGGGGTGATGGTTTGTCTGAGGTTGGATCGGCTGCCTGCTCCTGTTCCAAAACACTCATAGACAGATGTGAGGCATTTTATACATGTAGCTAGCATCTTCTAGCTGCTTTGGTCCCTCACTGTGTCCAAGTATCATATAAGGGACAAACATGTTAGTTAAGCCTCTTCATATTATTTAAATTCAATGTAATTGTTCCATTAGCCCTTTCCACTAGTCCTGTTGACTCTGAATAATAGACAAAAATACATTGTATTTGATTATTGTATGACATAAATGTAAACATGCTTGAATAGGTTATACTTGAAAGTAACCCATCACTGTGTAGTTCTCTACAACATATTATGTATTTAGAGATGTTTATCAATGAAAATGTTTATCATGAAATGTTATCAATGAAAACCTTCATCTCCCCCCTTGCAGAGTGACTAACCCCAGTGTCAATCTGCAAAACAACATTGATAAACAAAAATTAAACATTAAAAAAATAAAATGAACAGAATAATACACATAAAGGATATAAACGAACTGTAATAATGTTCAATACAACACAAATACATCCACCAATGAAACACAAGATCAGCTACATCTTGTGGTCACCAGGGTCCCAAAGGAAACATAATACAAAACAAATACAACAAAATAACAATTATTAAAATATGAATGGATGAGTATTTCCCAACTTAAGTCTGTCCATCATTTATTGTCTTTCACAGTATTTTGAATAATTGTCCCTGTCCTAGGCGCATCCCTTCAAACATCTACAACCTCTTCACACACTCTGATGTTTAAGTACTGTGTACCGATCTTCAGGAATTGAACACAAACATCGGCCTTCATACTCTTCTGTTCGCATGATAGCCATCTGAACTGCCTGTATATTTATCGCTCTACCAATACCCCACGTTATCATTCCTTGTATGATAGGAATAGTACAACTGATTATCAGGATCACGACAATTAGACCAACTCCAAAGATGGTTGTGTTGCTTCTATTGGAGTCCTTCTGGATCTTGTGGGATTCTGGTTACGATAGTCAAGGCTATACTCGCAGTGGAGGCTTCTGTGTTCAGATAATCCGGTCTCAGTGTGTTGATGGTGGTAGAGACAAAGATTGTACTTGAGTTTGAGGGAGCTGGTTTCAAAGTAGTGCGTGGACTTAGAGTCATGAGAGTTTCTGTTTCCATTGAAGTTGCTAATGGTTGTGTTAGATTTTCACTGTTCTCTTGTACTGTTAGGGTTGTATTCTTATAGTTAAACAAAGGAAAATTTGGATCTCTGTATTCATATTGTCCTTCATCTTCCTGTTTGACATCTTTGATGAGGAGTGAACAATTCCCAAATTGTTTCATTCTGTTTTCATGTGTGGAATTTGAGTGTAGTTCGCTGAGTTTCCTGTTTTGTTTTGTCCATACAGCGTCTGCTTTATAGAGTCCAATGTTACATGGGAGTATGACTGAGCTCCCTTTCATTCCTGTGACTTCATTTCCTTGTCTTGCTCGTCGATTTCTCCTCAGAGACTTATGCCGTGTTGACATCTCCAATGTCGTAGTCTTTGAGTCGAATAGGTTTGACCAATGTTCTGACTTATATGTGTTTATAAGCACCTCCATTTGATTTATAACCTCTGGATCAAACGTGCCTTCTTCTGGCCAGGGCTGATCCATGTGAGCCCATCTCTTATTCCATTTTTTGGACACTTTGCCAATTTATTTTATTAATGGGTTGTTCTTCTCTACCATGCCCACTGGAGTAGATGGCTTGTCTGAAGCCATTTCCATGGTTGTTATTGCCAGTGGTTACAAATATTTATGAAACTATCCTTTAAACAAATTTATAAAACAACTTGATAGTAATCTTACGAATGCACAAAATACATAAAGCAATCAATCAAATGAGTCGGCAAAACAATACCCCAAACAAAACAAATCAAATGAATCAAATCAATGAATGAATGAATCAAATAAAACAAAATGAATCAACGAATCAAATGAATGAATGAATGGATCCATCCATCCATCCATCCATCCATCTTCTCCCGCTTATCCGAAATCGGGTCGCGGAGGTAGCAGCTCCAGCAGGGGACTCCAAACTTCCCTCTCCCTGGCAACATCGACTAGCTCTGACTGGGGGATCCCGAGGCCTTCCCAGGCCAGTGTGGAGATGTAATCACCCCACCTGTACCTCGGTCTGCCCCGTGGTCTCTTCCCAGTTGGATGTGCCTGGAAAACCTCCCTCGGGAGGCGACCAGGAAGCATCCTTACTAGATGCCCGAACCACCTCAACTGGCTCCTTTCTACGCGAAGGAGCAGCGGCTCTACTCCGAGTCTCTCACGAGTTACTGAGCTTCTCACCCTATCCCTCAGGGAGATACCAGCCACCCTCCAGGGGAAACTCATTTTGGCCGCTTGTATTCGCGATCTCGTCCTTTCGGTCATTACCCATTGCTCATGGCCATAGGTGAGGGTAGGAACAAAGACTGATCGGTAGATCGAGAGCTTTGCCTTCTGGCTCAGCTCTCTTTTGGTTACAACGGTGTTGTAAAGTGCACCCAATACCGCTCCTACTGCACCTATTCTCCTGTCAATCTCACGCTCCATCCTCCCCTCACTCGAGAACAAGACCCCGAGATACTTGAACTCCTTCACTATAACGTAATCGATTAATTATAATATATTAATATTTATATATTTCATTTATTAATATAAACATTATTGTATAGTGATATATATTATTATATAAAATATGTTTATTCACATATATTATTAGATATGTTTTAGATCATGTTCTGAATATAAAATACACATACAAGTATGATTAACAGCATCCTGATTATGATTGTCTAATAATATTAACACTCATAATACTCATCATTAATAAATAATATTGTTACAGTAATAATATATGTTGCATTTTACAGAAGAAGGATTCATTGTGATGGTTATGCATTATGTAAAAGATACCAACCATCATGTATCTCATCAATATATTAATATATTGATAAGATACATGATGTCCACCATCATGTTCATTCCCAGTAGGACGTCACCTCCTGCTGTGTGGATGGACTTTCAATCTGAGGAGTTAGTGTGTTGTTGTGATGACTCAAACTAAACAGACACTTACACTTCTTTACAGTCGACCCAGGTCCCCCTGCTAGACCCAGGTCCCCCTGCTGGTCCCAGGTCCCCCTGCTAGACCCTCCAGGTCCCCCTGCTGGACCCGGGTCCCCCTGCTGGACCCAGGTCCCACTACTGGACCCGGGTCCCCCTGCTGGACCCGTGTCCCCCTGCTGGTCCCAGGTCCCCCTGCTGGACCCTCCAGGTCCCCCTGCTGGACCCTCCAGGGCCCCCTGCTGGACCCGGGTCCCCCTGCTGGAACCAGGTCCCACTACTGGACCCGGGTCCCCCTGCTGGACCCGTGTCCCCCTGATGGTCCCAGGTCCCCCTGCTGGACCCAGGTCCCCCTGCTGGTCCCAGGTCCCCCTGCTGGACCCAGGTCCCCCTGCTGGACCCCTGGGTCCCCCTGCTAGACCAAGGTCCCCCTGCTAGACCCAGGTCCCCCTGCTAGACCCGGGTCCCCCTGCTGGACCCCCCAGGTCCCTCTACTGGACCCGGGTCCCACTACTGGCTGGGCTGGGCTCTGGCCCACCATGGGTCTCCCTCCAGGACTAAGGGGCTTGGGGACCTCCCTGTAAGGCTAGGTCCTGGCCCACCATGGGTCTCCCTCCAGGACTAAGGGGCTTGGGGACCTCACTGTAAGGCTGGGTCCTGGCCCACCATGGGTCTCCCTCCAGGACTAAGGGGATTGGGGACCTCCCTGTAAGGCTGGGTCCTGGCCCACCATGGGTCTCCCTCCAGGACTAAGGGGCTTGGGGACCTCCCTGTAAGGCTGGGTCCTGGCCCACCATGGGTCTCCCTCCAGGACTAAGGGGATTGGGGCTGCCTTGGGGACGGTATTGGGTGCACTTTACAACACCGTTGTAACCAAAAGAGAGCTGAGCCAGAAGGCAAAGCTCTCGATCTACCGATCAGTCTTTGTTCCTACCCTCACCTATGGCCATGAGCAATGGGTAATGACCGAAAGGACGAGATCGCGAATACAAGCGGCCAAAATGAGTTTCCCCTGGAGGGTGGCTGGTATCTCCCTGAGGGATAGGGTGAGAAGCTCAGTAACTCGTGAGAGACTCGGAGTAGAGCCGCTGCTCCTTCGCGTAGAAAGGAGCCAGTTGAGGTGGTTCGGGCATCTAGTAAGGATGCTTCCTGGTCGCCTCCCGAGGGAGGTTTTCCAGGCACATCCAACTGGGAAGAGACCACGGGGCAGACCGAGGTACAGGTGGGGTGATTACATCTCCACACTGGCCTGGGAAGGCCTCGGGATCCCCCAGTCAGAGCTAGTCGATGTTGCCAGGGAGAGGGAAGTTTGGAGTCCCCTGCTGGAGCTGCTACCTCCGCGACCCGATTTCGGATAAGCGGGAGAAGATGGATGGATGGATGGATGGATGGATCCATTCATTCATTCATTTGATTCGTTGATTCATTTTGTTTTATTTGATTCATTCATTCATTGATTTGATTCATTTGATTTGTTTTGTTTGGGGTATTGTTTTGCCGACTCATTTGATTGATTGCTTTATGTATTTTGTGCATTCGTAAGATTACTATCAAGTTGTTTTATAAATTTGTTTAAAGGATAGTTTCATAAATATTTGTAACCACTGGCAATAACAACCATGGAAATGGCTTCAGACAAGCCATCTACTCCAGTGGGCATGGTAGAGAAGAACAACCCATTAATAAAATAAATTGGCAAAGTGTCCAAAAAATGGAATAAGAGATGGGCTCACATGGATCAGCCCTGGCCAGAAGAAGGCACGTTTGATCCAGAGGTCAAACCTATTCGACTCAAAGACTACGACATTGGAGATGTCAACACGGCATAAGTCTCTGAGGAGAAATCGACGAGCAAGACAAGGAAATGAAGTCACAGGAATGAAAGGGAGCTCAGTCATACTCCCATGTAACATTGGACTCTATAAAGCAGACGCTGTATGGACAAAACAAAACAGGAAACTCAGCGAACTACACTCAAATTCCACACATGAAAACAGAATGAAACAATTTGGGAATTGTTCACTCCTCATCAAAGATGTCAAACAGGAAGATGAAGGACAATATGAATACAGAGATCCAAATTTTCCTTTGTTTAACTATAAGAATACAACCCTAACAGTACAAGAGAACAGTGAAAATCTAACACAACCATTAGCAACTTCAATGGAAACAGAAACTCTCATGACTCTAAGTCCACGCACTACTTTGAAACCAGCTCCCTCAAACTCAAGTACAATCTTTGTCTCTACCACCATCAACACACTGAGACCGGATTATCTGAACACAGAAGCCTCCACTGCGAGTATAGCCTTGACTATCGTAACCAGAATCCCACAAGATCCAGAAGGACTCCAATAGAAGCAACACAACCATCTTTGGAGTTGGTCTAATTGTCGTGATCCTGATAATCAGTTGTACTATTCCTATCATACAAGGAATGATAACGTGGGGTATTGGTAGAGCGATAAATATACAGGCAGTTCAGATGGCTATCATGCGAACAGAAGAGTATGAAGGCCGATGTTTGTGTTCAATTCCTGAAGATCGGTACACAGTACTTAAACATCAGAGTGTGTGAAGAGGTTGTAGATGTTTGAAGGGATGCGCCTAGGACAGGGACAATTATTCAAAATACTGTGAAAGACAATAAATGATGGACAGACTTAAGTTGGGAAATACTCATCCATTCATATTTTAATAATTGTTATTTTGTTGTATTTGTTTTGTATTATGTTTCCTTTGGGACCCTGGTGACCACAAGATGTAGCTGATCTTGTGTTTCATTGGTGGATGTATTTGTGTTGTATTGAACATTATTACAGTTCATTTATATCCTTTATGTGTATTATTCTGTGTTTTATCAATGCCGCCAGGTTGGCAATGTTGTTCTGCAGATTGACACTGGGGTTAGTCACTCTGCAAGGGGGGAGATGAAGGTTTCATTGATAAACATTTTCATTGATAAACATTTTCATTGATAAACATCTCTAAATACATAATATGTTGTAGAGAACTACACAGCGATGGGATACTTTCAAGTATGACCTATTCAAGCATGTTTACATTTATGTCATACAATAATCAAATACAATGTATTTTTTGTCTATTATTCAGAGTCAACAGGACTAGTGGAAAGGGCTAATGGAACAATTACATTGGATTTAAATAATATGAAGAGGCTTAACTAACATGTTTGTCCCTTATATGATACTTGGACACAGTGAGGAACCAAAGCAGCTAGAAGATGCTAGCTACATGTATAAAATGCCTCACATCTGTCTATGAGTGTTTGTTTGAACAGGAGCAGGCAGCCGATCCAACCTCAGACAAACCATCACCCCAGGTTGAGGACTGGGTATACGTCTGCATCTTAAAACCAACGGGGGTCCAGTCAAACGTTAAGCGATCATACCAGATCCAAGTCACATCATCTGCCGTCCTGGTAGATGTGGACCTTGGTACATCTCAGCGGTTGTAGTCCAACACAACCTACATATGGATTCCATTGAATAACATCACACCATGCAGATGAAAGGGGTTTTTCTTCTACAGCAACATTAAGAAGATTTGCTAGAACAGCACATAGATAAAATACCTGATTTAGGGAATCATGGGCCCCCTAGGACCATACAATACCTGGTTTAGGGAATCATGGGCCCCCTACTGATCTTATAATATCTTTTATCAGGATGATAAAAGTTGAGATACCTTAGACTTGGTATTACAGGTATGATGGGTCAACTCATCCCATTGATTTTGATTAACTAAGATTTGACTTTTTCAATATGTTTTTGATATAATGCAATCATACTATACATATATATATATATATATATATATATATATATATATATATATATATATATATATATATATATATACAAGTGTGGTTTAATGGTTATGAAGCCTATTTGTATCAGATGAACAGATTTTGTGTTTGTTTTGATTGTGTTTAATGTTTTGTGCTTAATTCCCCCCAGGGAATGGTGAATCATAAATGAAGACCTTAAGGAATGTAATCTTGAATAAGAAAACATGGACATTGTTGTTTTTACTATTGCTGAATATCAGAGTTTTCATTTTGTACTACATATATACATATTTACCAGAGAGTATATTTACTGAGATAGCAGAGAGTAATAATACTACATTATGCAATATTCACAGAAAGGGGTTTAATCAGAGTTGCAATGCTTGAACTAACGCATGCATGAACCTTGTGAACAATTAATTTTACAGGAAGTCCTGAAGGAGAACAGTGACTGAGGTTTTTCTACATGTTACAACACTGTATGCAGTACAATCGCATATGGTTTTTCAAATTGTCAGTTAAATTGTGCTATGACTCTTTATGTGAATAATATGTTAATTGCACTGTTAATTGTGAAATGGAATGATGAGGCAATTGAAGGTATATGATGTTTTTTTATTTGTGGGAACATTTTTGTGTTGGGACTTCTTTATAGAGTCCCAAAGGGGGGATATGTAGGGTATTTTTATACACTAAGTATAAAACTAAAACACTATCTGTGATACTGTATGCGTTGTAAGGGCCATGCGTGTTGAGGTGACCAAAAGGC
>JANIIK010002120.1:65000-67113 GCA_027704905.1 Muraenolepis orangiensis | reverse complement strand
CAATTGGCACAGACGTGACGCAATATAACTAAACGCAGCTCTGCTTGAACAACAAAATGATCGGTGTGTCTTCCTGGCCCAGGTGGTTGGGGAGCTTTGGACCTCTCTCAGGGGTCTCTTCTCGATGGCCTCTCACAGGCCATCGAGAAGATTCCAGAACCAACGGACAATTCCGGGCCAACCTGCCGGTGGACGATGTTATGTTTTTTGTTTTTTGTTTTTTATAATATAACCTCATTTATCTTAATTTACCCGGAGGATTGAATCCTCTTTATTGGTCACATACATGTACACACAGTGAAATTTGTATCTCTGCATCAAACCCATCCTAGTATTAGGAGCAGTGGGCGGCTTTTGTATTAATAGCGCCCAGGGAGCAGTGTAGGTGTGTTTATCTGTGGTGGGGTCTGGTGCCTTGCTTAAGAGCACCTACCTCGGCAGTGCACAGGAGGCAAACTGGCACATTTTTCCCCAAGAACCAGTTCTGACTCTGTGTCTGTGTCCGTTTTTTCGGGGACTTGAACTGGTGACACTCCGGTTCCACAGTCAAGTCACATCAGACTGAGCTCGCCCCCCTCATATATATTGGCCAGCATGATGGGTAGACACTTGCAGAGCGCATAATAAACACGTAGTAAACACGTAGTGTGTGTTTGTATTTGTTTGTTCACGTGAATAAAGTGTGTAACATGAAATGGCTAAGGATAAACAGGAAAGTCAGTTTTTCTGTTGTTGTTCTGTGTGTGTGGTGTGTGTGTGTGTGTGTGTGTGTGTGTGTGGTGTGTGTGCGTGTGTGTGTGTGTATGAATTGATATATTATTAATATATAATAGTTCAGTCGATCTACTGTTGCACTGAAAAAAGCCTAAGTGATTTTTTTACACACACACACACACACACACACACACACACACACACCAATACACACTGTGTGCATATGTGTGCGTGTTAGTTTCTGTATGTAAGTGTATTTGTGTGTGTGTGTGTGTGTGTGTGTGTGTGTGTGTGTGTGTGTGTGTGTGTGGTGTGTGTGTGTGTGTGTGCGTGTGTGTGTGTGTGTGTGTGTGTGTGTGTCTCTACCCTCAGTGCCGCTATGGAAAAGATGCAGCAAATGAGTCACCATGGGGTGTTACCAGGAGGGATTTGGTCTCCCTGCTTTAAACATATCACACATCACCACTCAACCACTAACTTTCTTTACCTCTCTCTCTCTCTCTCTCTCTCTCTCTCTCTCTCTCTCTCTCTCTCTCTCTCTCTCTCTCTCTCTCTCTCTCTCTCTCTCTCTCTCTCTCTCTCTCTCTCTCTCTCTCTCTCTCTCTCTCTCTCTCTCTCTCTCTCTCTCTCTCTCTCTCTCTCTCTCTCTCTCTCTCTCTCTCTCTCTCTCTCTGCCATCTTTCTTATCTCTATCCCTCTCCATCCATCTCTTTCAATTCCTCTCAATCTCTCTCTCCCTTTCCATTTCTCTCTACCCCTCTTCATCTATCTCTCTATCCCTCTGTCTCTGTCTCTATCCCTCTCCATCACTCTTTTTCTCTCTCAATATCTCTATTTATTCCTCTCCATCTCTCTCTATCCCTCTCCATCTCTCTCTCTATCCTTTTCTCCACCTCTCTCTATCTCTCTCATAAACACACACACAAGCACACAAACAAAAACTCATACACAAGCACACACACACACACCTGGATGGCTGATTCTCTCAAAGACACATACAGACAAGACAGGTGTTCTCCATAACAAACATATTATTCATGCCTTAATAACGTTTTGTCTGTCACTCTCTCCTCACTTGTTACTGTCTGTCTCCTTGCTTTCTTGCAGACGTGTGTGTGTGTGTGTGTGTGTGTGTGTGTGTGTGTGTGTGTGTGTGTGTGTGTGTGTGTGTGTGTGTGTGTGTGTGTGTGTGTGTGTGTGTGTGTGTGTGTGTGTGTGTGTGTGTGTGTGTGTGTGTGTGTGTAAGTGACACAGTCTCTATTCCCTATTCACTGCTCCACACTGAGAACATATGTTGTATTTTCATTAGAGTATAGCTGGTATTCCCTAGACAGCCGCAGTCTCTAGATGTATTGCCTTTAAAAATTAATTGTGAATTTTGTCATCATAATATATCCCT